>VXBJ01000268.1:34008-49795 GCA_013400055.1 Nycticryphes semicollaris
GGGGGAATGGCGGCCGCCGCCGCCGCCGTGTGAGGCCGGCGCCGAGCGGCCCGGCCGCGGCTCCATTCCTCCTCCGTTCCTGGCCTGACGCGAGGCCGCGGCCCGAAGCGGGCCGCCCCTCATCCCCCCGCCCGCGGCATGAAGTCGGCGCCGGGCGGTGCCGAGGGTGAGTGCCGCCGGAGGGGCGCGGCTGGAGCCGTGAGGAGACGGGGCGAGGGAGGCCCGGCGTCTCCGAGGCACAGGGTCGGGCTGGGGCTGAGGTATTTTGCCCGCCGAAGGGTGAGGATCCCGCCCGTGCTGGGCTTTTTCCAGCGCCGGTGCTCGCTTCCCCCGACCGGGCCTCTGGGTCGTGGTGCTGACTGCGGGGCGGTTCCATTTTTGAAGGAAATTAAAGGCGAATATCCTCCTGAGGGGCTAACTTGGCTGAGATCGGGCAGAGCTTTCCCTGTCCCTGGGCTTCCTGGGGTCTTAACGATGTCCATAAATACCTGGAGGGAGGACGTAAAGCAGAGGGAGCTTGGCTGCTTTCAGGGCAGAGGCTGTGGGCACAAGCAGGAGGGTAGGAGCCTCCACCGGAGCCCCAGGAGACACTTTGTCACTGTGAGAGTACCCGAGCACTCCATCTTTGAGGAGTTTTAAATGCCAGCACACAGCCCTGGACACCTTGCCCTCCTTGGGCAAGGTCTGGACCAGGAGAGCTCCACAGGTCCCTACCAGACTCAACCCTTGTGTGATTCTGCCGTAGCTGAGAGGTATGAGGTGTCTGAAAACAAATAG
This sequence comes from Nycticryphes semicollaris, assembly GCA_013400055.1. NCBI lineage: Eukaryota > Metazoa > Chordata > Aves > Charadriiformes > Rostratulidae > Nycticryphes > Nycticryphes semicollaris. The sequence continues at coordinate 34,786 of VXBJ01000268.1, forward strand.
CAAACACATATTTATTTCTTAAGCTTGGATTTGACAGGGTCAGTATTAGGTCTGTGAACAGTAGGTGCGTCAATAATGAAAACAAACCCTGGAAATTTTGGAGGCGAGAGCTTCTAGGGCTGTGGCAGTTAAAATGTCATAGAGGAGTGTTTGCCCTGGACCTTCTGGTGCTGGTGACAGTGTTTGTTTTGGCAGTGATGTCCATTGAGGTTCTTTGACAAATGCAAGTCTAGGAAAAGCTGTCTCATAGCAGAAAAAGAAAAAAAAAAAAAAAAAAGACAAAATTATATTACTCTTGAAACCTGAGTTCATTTTGCGCATGTGTCTGACCAGAGAGTAGGGGAAAAAGGAACCATGAATGGATCATGGGTGAAGATCTTTACAAGAAGTTGGAGAGTTGGAAGAGAGAACAGTGAAGGGGAATCCAGGAAACAAAGCTTAATCTTGCTTTTTTCACACAATGTTTTCTACACTCCCCATTTCCTGTCCCAGGGATGCTTCATCTTTTGACCATGATGTCATGTCTTCAAACAGTGCCCTGATATATTCCTGTCATGCCAGAACTTAGCCTGATGGGGCCACGTCATTCAGAGGCCGTGCAGAATAGGAGCTGGGCTTTTCCCAGTAGGGTCATAGCCATTTTATGGTCCTTCACATCTGATAAATTGTGATATGTCCTTAACATTTGCTTAACCATAAGATCTAGGTCGTAGTGAGAAATCAGAAATAAGAAAGTTTTTTGAAATCATGTTTCGCTTCAAGGTGGGAAGTGTCTTCATTACAACTGCCAAGCTTTTTTATTTGTAAAACTTGAGATGCCATCTCATTCTCTTTCCTGAATATTCCCCTGTCTTACAGAAACAGAGAAGCTGAATAAGATGAGTACCCTCTTAGAAAGACTTCATGCAAAGTACAACCAAAACAGACCTTGGACAGAAACCATGAAGTTAGTCCGTCAAGTCATGGTGAGAATTGTTGGGGTCTTGAGTTTCTTTAGTGATAATTTTGTTAACGGTTCGTTAGATCTCTTCAAAGTCCTTGGTGTTTTGTCCAAGCATCGGCTTCCTCCTAAGGCCGGTGCGGTCACAGTTCTCACAGCCTGCAGTGTGCAGGGCAGGGAGTGATGTCCGTACCCTTTTCTGTCTGGCACGTTCTTCCCCTTCCCTAATTACAGCCTCCCCATCTACAGCCTGATTACCAGGGGGGCAGCTGCCAGCTCAGTGCCAGGAAAAGGGTCAAACTTGTGCTTCCAGCCGATGCGGAGAAGCCCAAGCTGTTCTGTCACTTTGCTGTTTCAGGGTGTTGTGTTTTGTAACGCAATTTGCTTCCCGTTCGGTGATATTCAGAACTCGGTGTCGGCTTAGTCAAACACGGGTTTGAGATGCTTGTCTCTGGGTGGGGGGAAAGAGGAGCAGGGGGCAGGGGAGAGCTTCATCAAAGGCTTCTGCCATCCTTTGTGGGGCTAAAAGTTGGCCTGTCTTGTTATTTCTCTCGTCTCTCATGTAATTCTTAGTTTATACCTATTAAAAAGTTGCTAGAGTCTGTTCTTCCAGATGAGCAAAGTGCTTAAAAGAAAACAAATCAATTCCAGGCCTGCCTTTGTTACCTGCTTCCCAAACGGATATGATCTCCTGCAGGAATCAAAATGAGGATGTAGTTTTGGGATGAAATCTAATCTGCTTTTAATTACCTAAAAAACTCTCCCTTGACTGAAGAGAAGTTGCGATGATTCCCTCTTACTGGGCGATACACAAAAAGGGCGTTTTTCTTCTTTCTGACTAAGGAAAAGCGAGTTGTGATGAACTCTGGGGGGCACCAACATCTGGTGAGCTGTTTGGAGACTTTGCAGAAGGCATTAAAAGGTTGGTACATCCCGTGCGTGCACTTGGCGAAGTGCTTAAACAGTGACGTGCTACGGCGAGGACTCGGAAGCGTAACGCCAGCGAGGCCGTCGGTAGCACGTTTGACTGAGTTCCTGGTGCATGTGTGCTCACGTTTGCACGCTCCTCTGGGTGCTGCTCAGTACCACTCAGTGCTTCCTGCGTGGGTTTTGTTGTAAATGCCCACACACCTGGCTTCAGCTTGTGGAAGAGAATCCCTTCGCTCTTTGCAGGTCGAAAACGTTTTGGTTTTCTCCCTGCAAGTTGTTCTGCCTGTGTTTTGAGCACAGATATTGGTGTGATGGTGGGAGGGAGTAACTACTCGAGGTGGTTTTTAATGCTTGATGTGTTACTCCTGGAGAAATACTGAATCACTTCACTAAGGCTGGGCTTTTTGCTGTCTCCTCCTAGTGTCGTCTCTGCCTGCCATGACAGACCGCTTGGAGTCTATAGCGAGACAGAACGGGTAGGTCTTCTCCTTTATTCCATGGCCAAGGTTTTTCCCGTTGATCTGTACACATCATGGGTCAGTTGGGGGTTTATTTTGTGTGTGCACCTCATAGCAATTTTTGTTTTGTTTTGTATGTAAGCCTGGGATCTCACCTGAGTGCGAATGGCACTGAATGTTACATCACTTCAGACATGTTCTATGTGGAAGTCCAGTTAGATCCTACAGGGCTGCTGTGTGATGTCAAGGTGGCTCACCATGGAGAGAACCCTGTGGTACGTATTCCTGACCGAGATGAGGGTAATGCCTTTGTGCTTTTGGAACTGCCATTTTGGCTCCCTGTTGTTTGAGTGGAGGAAACGGGTTGTACTTGATGTCCCTCTAGATCTAGAATTACCTTTTTCTGCTTGTTTTAAACGTGAAAAGGCCTCCTTGAGGTACACTGTTCTTGTGGGTTGAGCTGCTCCATGTAGTGGACGCCTGCAAGGACCAATTCACCAATGGTCTCTCTTCTTCTCTGGGTGGTTTTGTAACTGGCAAAATTATTTGAGGAAGTTATTGCTGTCTTCCTGAAAATTGTATTTCTGGGGCAAGGGCAGGGAAATTAAGCTTATAGAACTTTGATCTGTGAATGGAAAATGCTAAAATGTGGAGTTCTGAAAGGAAATGGTTTTACTTCCCTCACCTCATGCATGAGAGTTGGAACTTGCTATTTGCATAGGCCCAGCCACTCTTCTGGAAACAGACCTTTTTTAATACCTCTCTATAAGATCTTACGTTTTCAAGCTGAGGCTTTGCAATTTTTAAAGCTTATTTCAAATTAGTCGTTTAAGAGGAAGGAGTATTGCTTGAATTTGTCACGGGGGGGAGGGTGGAGAAGCAGAACTAGAACCGTGGCAACGTGTAGTTGTGAGCCTTGCGTTGCTTCTCGTGACAAGCTGATGCTCAGAAACGTTACTCTCCTGATACTTTCCAGCTGCTGCGCTGCACAAAGGCTGCAATTGCTGCATTCAACATTGATATCGTTGTATGTTCTTTCCTTTTCAGAGCTGTCCCGAATTGGTGCAACACCTGAGGTGAGCAACAAGATCTGTCTCTTGCATTTTCTGACAGGCTTCTCTTTGCAGGATTGATCTGCTGCTATTTTATGTCTGGAAATGCAACAGGTCTCACACTCATTCCATCCCTGCAAGGTCTCTCTGCTTCTCCGGGGGATTTTCTGTTCAAATTACGTTGATTCTGATGCTGTGCATCATATCTTGGAAGCCACAGCACAGCTTTCATCAGAATCATTGAACTGCTTCGTTTGAAGAACACCTTTTGTAGCTTTTGTGTAGCAAAAGTCTTTTCCTAAGTAACTTAGTGTCTGTATTAATAGAACTTCTTAAAACAAAACCTTATCTGTTCTGGGTCTGAATACAAGTGAACTTCTTCTCCCTCTTCTTTTCAGAGAGAAAAATTTTGATGAATTTTCTAAGCATCTAAGGGGGCTTGTGAACCTGTATAAGTTGCCAGGAGACAAGTAAGCCTAGAATATACTTATTTACATCCACATAAAGAAAAATTAAAATAATCTCCAAGCCTTTAGTGGTGTCCTTAGATTTGTGTTGTGTGTGATCTCCTGACTCCGTCCCCATGGCTTGTGTGTGCATGCAGTGGGTGGGGAGGTTTTAGCCTGAAGTGGGAACAAAGAATGAAAAGGTGTGATTTCTAAGTTGGATCTCATGGCACAGTTCCTTTCTGTTGCTCTTACATCGTTTGTTTTGCTTGCTTGTTTGTTTTTTTTTCCCCAGCAAGCTTAAAACTAAAATGTACTTGGCTCTGCAGTCCCTGGAGCTGGATCTCTCAAAAATGGCAGGGATGTATTGGTAAGGACATCCGTGTGGTGTGGTGTTTGGTGGTGGTTTGGTTTTTCTTAACAATGCTACATCTATCTTGTTGGCTGATTCTGATCACACCAAGTGTTGTGTATCCAGGAAGGGGCACATCAGCCTTTACAGCCTGACGTTATTGCTACCAAGTACAGTGCTGAGGCTGCAGAGGGCCTGTGGCAGCAGGGGAACTATAGATCCATGGGTAGGAAAAATACTCAAGAGCTGTCTGAGCAATTCCTTTTTTAACTGCAGAATTCCATTGAAAGAAAGTTGAAAAGGGAAAATGAAAAGTGTGTAAGTAGATCATTCACTGCTGTAGAGCCAGGGGATAAACCACCCATGCTGCAGAGTAAAGATGCTTTTGTTTTGCCTATGACAGTATGAAATCTAAGCTGGTTACCTCTGTGTGACCAAGGAGTGTGTATATTGAGCTAAAAATCTTAGACTGCCATCAGCAGGTGAATCTGGGCTTCAGGGATGGCTCTGGCTCGTTACAGACCTGTGATGGCCTCTCTTGCAGGCAAGCCACCAATGCAAATCCCCTCGACAAGATTCTTCATGGCAGTGTTGGCTATCTCACCCCCAGGAGTGGAGGTATCTTTGATTAACACTTAAAAAAAAGAAAAGCATTAAAAATGTGGCCGTTAGGCTGACGTTAGCTGATGGCAGCAATGGCAAACGCTAATTAAACTGGAAGAGGGACAGAGGTGGTCAAGTATTTGTAAGTGCCACGTGATCCAAAAAGCTTTGTACCAAAGCTTTTTGGATCACGTGGCACTTACAAATACTTGACCACCTCTGTCCCTCTTCCAGTTTGATTAGTGTTTGTAAGTGCCACACACGGGGGGGATTTTACGGCAGACGGCGACGTCTGCGTCTTTCACAGCGGAGAGCGACTCTTCCAAGAGTTTGGCAGCTCTGCACGGGCTGTGCTGTGCTACAGTGCACACACCCTGTGTGCGTACAGGGGTTGGTGACAACGGGGCTGATCTGTATCGTCAACGCCTGTTCAGAAGCTGCTCTCCCGCAGGTCTCCTGATGAACCTCAAGTATTACGTCTCGCCCTACGATTTGTTTGAAGACGGCACCGGAGCCCCCGTTATTTTGCACGAGAATAACGGTAGGTCGGCTCTCAAAGCCAGGGTGGATGCTGAAGGAGAGAAGAAAGCAGGATTCCAACAGTCTGCTTCCCCTCTGCTGTCACCTTGTAAGGTGACAAACAGGAAAATCCTAGTTTGACTTAACGGAGGGTTGAATAAGCCCGTGGGTAGATGCTGGCTCTGTTGACCACCTTCTCCAGCCTGGGGGTTGGTCTGGAGTCTGAGCTGGATTGGTACCAAGGGTGACAGTCTGTGTCTGCAGACAGAGCCTTTATTCCTTTGGGTGAATTTCATCATTAAGGTGGGATTTATTTTATTGTGGCAACACTCGTGTCTCTGCTCTCTTACTGGAACGTTGGTTTTCATGGACGTGCATGGACATCTCTCGTGCTTAAATGGCAAAAGCCAGCACCGGTTAAAATTGAGGCTGGTGTCGGGAAAGGAGAGGCTGAAATTGTCCAGAATCATTGTTTGTTTTGCTTTGGAAAGAGCAGACTCCAAATGTATTTGGAATGTATTTTAAGAATTACGCAATTGGCCTACCTTGCAAGAGCAAAACGAGTGTGTTAGGTAGCATAACTAGTTTGGCTGGAGCCCATTTAGTGGTAAAGGTGAACGCTGCAAACTCTGCCGAGGGAGGAAGTAAGACATTTCCACCACAGTGATATTTAATTCATAAAACTTGCATTGTTTTGGGGGGTTTTTTTCATCTCTTTATGTTGTTGAGGTGGTTCTTTTTCTTGTTTCCTCTTGCAGTTCCTCGGTCTTTGGGTATGAACGTGTCGGTGACAGTGGAGGGAACCATGTCCATGTACAAACTTCCAATTGCACCACTGATTATGGGCTCTCACCCAGTCGACAGCAAAGGGTAAGCGAAGGACGCGTCTGCCGGGCCTTTCCTGGCAGCCTGGTTTGGGTTCAAATTCAGCATTTGGTTGAAGTCAGAGCAGGGAGATGACTGTGTGATGTCATAGACTTACACAAAGCACTTATGTGCCATCTTTAAGCCAAGAAATACGTATTTCAGGCATGTGATGTGCTGTTGAGGGGTGTCTTAATTTTGGGGAAGGTGTAACCATCTGCTGGTATTTCAGCAAATCCTCAATGGAGTGTCTGGCTCTGGGAGCAGAAGCCAGAGTCGTGCCCTGCATCTCATAAGATCTTGTGTTAACCCACTCTTTCAGAACCCCGTCCTTCTCATCGATCACCAGTGCCAACAGTGTGGATTTACCGGCTTGTTTCTTCCTGAAATTCCCACGTCCCATTCCAGTGTCTCGAGCTTTCATTCAGAAGCTCCAGGGCTGCACAGGTGGGTTGCAGATCTGCCAGACAAGACCTTCCCTAGGTTTTTGGTTTTTTTTTCAAATGAACTGCTGCTAATTTTTAAAAAGTGCCAGAAAAGTTGCTCATGGTTTTGTCCCATTTTCAGTAAAACCTGGATAAGGTTCTTTTACTGGATGGTAGTGCCTTCTCTGGCCCGTCATCTCTTTCTGGCTCCCCGGTGCCATCGTTCTGTGCCACCTTCTACCCTCAGGTATTCCCTTGTTCGATACCCCACCGACGTTTGTGCCCTTGTATGAGTTGATCACCCAGTTTGAATTATCCAAGGAGGCCGATCCTCTACCTTTAAACCACAACATGCGCTTCTATGCAGTAAGTATGTCATTACAACCAGGGTGTTACACTCCTAGATGAGCAGTTTGGGGTTTTTCATCCGTTTTGGGTGTCTTTCAATTAGGATAAAGGAAATGGGTGCAGCATTTATTCATATACCCTATGAAACTGTTCTAGGGGGGACGGTGAGTGCTGTTTGGCAGCACCACTTCTGAGGAGCCCAAGTCGCGTTTTGCTTCTTCAGATTGGAAGCAGAGTGTCTTCCTCGTGTGTCATTCTCAGCCAGAAAGGTGTCTCAGTGTCACCTGGACCTGGGGCTGGCTCTTTCCTTCCTAGACATCTGTGATTGCCTTGTACCCAGCAGTAGTTTGGAGTAAAGCAGAAATTGTTTGTCAGGCTCTTCCAGGACAGCAGCACTGTTACTTTCTGAACAAAGATGCTCCTCTCCCAGATGGAAGAAGCCTTCAAGGAACTCTGATTAGTAAAATCGCCTTCCAGCACCCGGGGAGGGTTCCTCTCATCCTCAATCTGATCCGACATCAGGTGGCCTACAACACCCTGATCGGCAGCTGTGTCAAGAGAACAGTTCTCAAAGAAGGTGGGTGCTGCATCAAGTGGAACGTAACGTGTGGGTAGTAAGAAACCCTGGGTGATTTTCCCAGGGGTAGGAATAAGAAACCAGGCCCACGCTGCTTTCCTTTTTTCCTCTTCTCTCTGCGGGTATTGAACTGATGCCTGTGGTTCTTCCCCTCTGTTCCCTTATTGAACAGTTCCCGTGTCTTTCAGATTCTCCTGGGATCCTGCAGTTTGAAGTTTGTCCTCTCTCTGACTCCTGTTTTAGTGTATCCTTCCAGCATCCTGTGAATGACTCCCTGGTGTGTGGTAAGTGGTCTGGGTAAAAGCATGAGCGTGTCCATGGGAAGGAAGGCAGGGCTTTCCTCCGCTTGCAACCTGGATCTTGACCTCTTCCAAACACCTTCTCTCTTCTAGTGGTAATGGATGTGCAAGACTCCACTCACGTGAGCTGTAAGCTGTACAAAGGGCTGTCCGATGCTCTGATCTGTACGGATGATTTCATTGCCAAAGTTGTTCAAAGGTAAGCTGGGTTTTTTTCCGTGCTGCCTTCCACTCCAAATCATGTAGACGGAACTTTGTGTCCGTCTCCTACTTCTCCTGGCAGTTTTGGAGCCCTTCCATCTGGGGGTGAGTTTTGGTAGCGGTTGCAGCGAGAAGAAACCTTGGAGCTCTATTGAAAATTCCATTCCAGACACTGAACTGCAGCTGCTTCTTCTTGGGTGCGTGTCCGAGGTGCCTTCTCCTGTGGTTGGTTCCTTTCCGAGCCTTGTGAACTTGTGACAAACTCCCCCGCGGTTTGTCACTTACACAGGCCTTGGGTCAAGGTTCCTCTGTCCCCGCCACCGTTTGGAACACGGCAGAATGTTACCAGTGCACAGCACAGACCTCTTCAGTGACAATAACTATATTTTTCCTGTCAGAATGTCACAGGCTTCTCCTCCTTGAGTAGAATGTGTCATCATCATTTATTTTTACAGGGTTGCAGGCAGAGAGGTTTGCCAGGCTTAGACAAAGGTGTTGTCTGGCAGAATCAAAGCAACAACCCAGATTGCACCCTGTGCTTTAACTACAAAGTGGTCATCTGTCGACTATTAGTTATTAGTTAATTGATTAATTCTCCCTTCGTGATTGCAGGGCAATGCATAAAGGCATAGATGTCTCATGGCTCGATAAGCCTGGTGGGATGAGAGTAAATACAAGCAGAACAGCAGGGTGTTACAGTGCCTGGACCCGCTGCTCTCCTGTTCCTGAGCCCTCACTGCTTGTTTTGTGTCAGTTGGAGTTAAAACGCCTTCACTGAGCGTTGCTGAGGGGCAGGAGAATCCCAGAATGCTCTGGGGTTGGAAGGGGCCTCTGCAGATCATCCAGTCCAACCCCCCCTGCCAGAGCAGGTCCCACAGGAATGTGTCCAGGCGGGGTTTGAATGTCTCCAGAGACTCCCCCACCTCTCTGGGCAGCCTCTGCCAGGGCTCTGCCGCTCTCAAAGGGAAGAAGAGGGGCCTCTGCAGATCATCCAGTCCAACCCCCCCTGCCAGAGAGCAGGTCCCACAGGAACGTGTCCAGGCGGGGTTTGAATGTCTCCAGAGACTCCCCCACCTCTCTGGGCAGCCTCTGCCAGGGCTCTGCCGCTCTCAAAGGGAAGAAGTTCCTCCTCAGATGCCCACTAACCCCTTTGTCTCATGTCCTGCAGGTGTATGTCCATCCCTGTCACCATGAGAGCAATTCGTAGAAAAGCAGAAACCATCCAAGCCGACACGCCGGCCTTGTCCCTCATTGCAGAGACAGTAGAAGACATGGTGAAGAAAAACCTGCCCCCAGCCAGCAGCCCAGGGTACGGCATGACCACAGGCAGCAACCCAATGAGTGGTACCACTACCCCAACCAACACTTTTCCTGGGGGGCCCATCACTACTTTGTTTAACATGAGCATCAGCATGAAAGAGAGGCATGACTCGGTGGGCCACGGGGAGGACTTCAGCAAAGTGTCTCAGAACCCCATTCTCACGAGTTTGTTGCAGATCACAGGGAATGTGGGCTCTACCATTGGCTCAAGTCCAACCCCTCCCCACCACACACCACCACCAGTATCCTCACCAGCAAGCAACACCAAGAACCACCCCATGCTCATGAACCTTCTTAAAGAGAATCCCCCTCAGGATTTCTCCACTCTGTACGGGAGCAGCCCCCTCGAAAGGCAAAACTCTTCCTCTGGCTCCCCCAGGATGGAAATGGGCCCTGGGGGGAACAAACAAAAGAAAAAAAAATCCCGCGTGCCGGCCGACAAACCCAAACATCAGACTGAGGATGATTTCCAGAGGGAGCTCTTTTCCATGGATGTGGACTCCCAGAATCCCATTTTTGATGTCAACATGACAGCAGATACTCTGGACACCCCTCACATTACTCCAGCTCCCAGCCAATGCAGCACTCCCCCTACTACCTACCCCCAGCCCATACCCCACTCGCAGCCCAGTATTCAGAGGATGGTTCGACTCTCTAGCTCGGACAGCATCGGGGCCGATGTCACCGATATCCTTTCGGATATAGCAGAGGAAGCTTCCAAGCTGCCCAGCACTAACGAGGACTGTCCTCCCATCGGGACTCCGGTCAGAGACTCCTCTAGTTCAGGACATTCCCAAAGTGCCCTCTTTGACCCGGATGTCTTTCAGACGAACAACAGTGAGAACCCCTACACGGACCCAGCAGACCTGATAGCGGACGCCGCTGTGAGCCCCAACAGCGATTCTTCCAACCATTTTTTTCCCGACGGAGTAGATTTCAATCCCGACTTGCTCAACAGCCAGAGTCAGAGCGGCTTCGGGGAGGAGTACTTTGACGAGAGCAGTCAGAGCGGAGACACTGACGATTTCAAGGGCTACGCATCCCAGGCTCTGTCTACGTTGGGGGTGCAAGTCTTGGGGGCCGATGGGGGGGAAAATAAGTTTAAGGGGAGCAATCAGTCCGATACGGTAGATTTTAGTATTATTGCGGCTGCGAGCAAAGCCCTGGGGTCCTCTGACATCATGGAGCATCACAGCGGGGGTCAGAGCCCTTTGCTGAATACAGGGGATCTAGGAAAAGAAAAGTCTCAGAAACGGGTCAAGGAAGGCAATGGCTCTGGGGGTAACATGGCAGGTCCCGGGATAGACGGGAAGCCGGGGAAGCGCAGCCGGACGCCGTCCAGCGACGGTAAAAGCAAAGAGAAACTTCCCAAGCGGAAAAAGCAGGAGACTGATGGGAAGTCGCCGTCGCACAGTTCATCGAACAGGCCTTTCACACCACCAGCCAGCACCGGTGGGTCCAAATCTCCGGGGAGTTCGGGCAGATCTCAGACTCCTCCCGGTGTAGCTACTCCTCCTATTCCAAAAATAACCATCCAGATCCCGAAAGGAACGGTGACTGTCGGCAAACCGTCTTCACACGGCCAGTACACGAGCAGTGGCTCCGTCACCTCCTCCAGCAGCAAAAGCCATCATAGCCATTCTTCCTCCTCCTCCTCTTCTTCCTCCTCCTCGACCTCAGGCAAAATTAAAAGCAGCAAATCAGAAGGGTCTTCTGGCTCAAAGATGAGCAGCAGCCTCTACGCAAGCCAAGGGGGCTCGAGTTCGGGTCAGTCCAAAAGCTCGGCTCAGTCGGTGGGAAAGCCTGGATCCTCCCCCATCACCAAACACGGCCTCAGCAGCGGCTCCGGAGGCACCAAGATGAAACCTCAAGGAAAACCGTCGTCGCTTATGAACCCTTCCATGAGTAAACCGAACATCTCTCCATCTCATTCTAGACCTTCGGGGGGTTCTGACAAGCTTGCTTCTCCCATGAAACCTGTCCCAGGTACTCCCCCGTCATCTAAAGCCAAGTCACCCATCAGTTCAGGTTCTGGAGGCTCCCATATGTCCGGGACCGGATCAGGCTCGAGTATGAAATCGTCTTCAGGAATGGGATCCTCGGGGTCTATGTCACAGAAACCTCCTCCTTCATCCAATTCTTCGACGGCGTCTTCATCTTCCTTTTCGTCTAGCGGGTCTTCCATGTCTTCATCCCAAAACCAGCATGGAAGCTCCAAAGGCAAGTCTCCGAGCAGAAACAAGAAGCCATCGCTGACTGCGGTCATCGACAAACTGAAACACGGGGTTGTCACTAGCGGGCCTGGTGGAGATGACCCCATGGATGGACAAATGGGGCCAAGTTCCAATTCCTCAAGCCATACCATGTCCTCCAAACACAATATGTCTGGAGGTGAGTTCCAGGGCAAACGGGAGAAGAGCGACAAAGAGAAATCTAAAGTCTCTGTTTCTGGGGGATCTGTCGACTCTTCCAAGAAGACTTCGGATTCCAAAAACGTTGGAAGCACTGGAGTGGCCAAAATCATCATCAGCAAACACGATGGTGGTTCCCCCAGCATCAAAGCCAAAGTAACCTTGCAGAAACCCGGGGAAGGAGGCGGGGACAGCCTGCGGCCTCAGATGGCTTCTTCCAAAAGCTATGGGTCCCCTCTCATCAGCGGATCTACCCCAAAACACGAGCGCTGCTCTCCCAGCCACAGCAAGTCTCCGGCGTACACCCCCCAAAACGTAGACAGCGAGAGCGAGTCGGGCTCTTCCATAGCAGAGAAATCCTACCAGAACAGCCCCAGCTCCGACGACGGCATCAGGCCTCTGCCGGAATACAGCTCCGAAAAACACAAGAAGCACAAAAAAGAGAAGAAAAAAGTGAAAGACAAAGACCGGGACAGAGATCGGGATCGAGATAAAGAGAGAGACAAGAAGAAATCTCACGGCATGAAGCCGGAGAGCTGGTCCAAGTCACCCATCTCGGCTGAGCAGTCGCTGTCCATGGCCAGCAGCGCCATCCTCTCGGCAGAGCGACCGGCCCGGGCCAGCCCCGAGTTTCTCATCGGGGAAGAAGATGATGATCTCATGGATGTCGCTCTAATTGGCAATTGAGTTTCTTGATCTCTATAAAAGCTGAGGAGCCGGACGCGGGACTTAGAGATTGGGAGGAAGGAACCATTGGTTGCAAACCACGCTCGTTTTTAGGGGGTGTGTTTGAAGAGAGGGGGGGGGGGAAAACCAACAAAACCAAACAAAATAGTATTTCCAAGGATTTCCAAAGTCTGACCAGAAGGTGTGAGTGTCAGCAGCTCCCTTGGCAAAGCAGGTTCCTCCGCTGTGGCCTTCATCCCGCGGACACTTACTCCTCATTTTATAAGTATTAACCGCCCCCTCGGAGTCAGCGGGGACGGAGCCCTCCGTGTGTGTGTGTATGTGTGTGTGTGTGTGTGTGTGTAGGTGTGGGAGCAGCCCCCCGGAGGGGTGCAAACACAAAGGGGTGATTCTGGGAGAGCCCCAGTTCCTCTGCCCGCCCTTCCCAGCCAGAGTAAGTTGCTTTGGGATTTTTTAGGAAGTTTTAAACTAATTATTTTAGGGCGTGCTTTAGGGTTGCCTTTTAATTCTCTCTTTTTTTTAAAGGGTGGTTGGAAGGAAAAAAAGAAAAAAGAAAGTTTTTTAATGTATTTTTGTGGCGTTTCTTGGTCCGAGGCCTGGTTTGGTGTGGTGCTGAGGAACTTCCTCTTGACAGGAGCTGCTCTGCGGGATCAGCACTGGAATTCTGATGGATATCAGCATTTTATTCCAGGTGGCAGGGATGAAGGATTGCTCTCTTTTGCTTGACTTCCCGTTTCGTTTTAGCGATTTATTTCCAGCCGCATCCGAATGCCTCGTGCTGCTTGTTTTCACACAGTCATGTGTGTGTGTCCCCAGTCTTTTGATCACCTGACACAGAGCCCAGAGGGACCTGGGGGTGCCCGTGGATTTGGGCAGCTGAACACGGGCAGCCCCCGTGGCTTTGGGGTGAAGCCTGGGGAAACTGTGGCACGTGTTGGGGAAACCGAAGCCGAAACGGGACTCACCCTCTTCACCCGAGCGTCGCTTCCTCGTGAGCCCAGCGAAGAGAGATTCCCTGGAAACACCCCTTGCACACACACACACACACACACACACACACACACACCCCCCAGTGATGCCTTTGGGGAGCGATGATGGACTGTCAGCCGTGCACCCCCCCTCCTCCTGCCAGCGCTTCGGAGCCCCGCTCCGGTTATCCACCGCGGAGACTTCCCGTCACAGACCTGCCAGGACACAGCAGTCCCGCTTCAAAAACGGGGCCTCAGCTTTGCAACCCGAGCCCTGTGAGGTGCCAGTGGGAGTTTTGATTGATTTTGATTTTTTTTTTTTAATTAATTGAATTTTTATTTTACTCCTTGCAGCGTGGTTCGGGGCCGGGAACACAGAGGAGCGTTGCCCTCTCTCTTTCGCTCTCAGGCAGCGTGAGCTGGCTGTGTCCTGGTGTTACCCCCCGGTGTTACCCCCCCGGTGTTACCCCCCCGGCGCTGCGGGGAACCCCCAACTGGCTCCTCCAGGTGAGAGCTGCAGCAGAAACAGCGTTTTCCCTTAAAAGATGGATTTTTTCCCCTTTTGGCTGGAACTAAGAGCATGACTCAGGCATCCTCTACAGTCTTATCTCGTGGTCCCCGGAAGGAGAAGAGACTCAGGGGAGCATTTTTGTTTTTAAAAGCTTTTTAAAATCTTGATTCACGGAAGAGGAACGTGGGGAATCGGGAGTCCCGCGAGCGCCTCTGCTTTTGAATCATGGACCGAGGGAATCCTGCTCCCTTTGGATTTGGCTGTGGATTCCTGAAGGCCAGGATTTTCCCCCTGGGACTGGGATTGTCCTTGGCGTTTGGGGATGCAGTTTGAAAAGAAGGGGAGGATTTTTTTGTTGGTTGAAGTTCTTTTCGTAAGCCACAGAGGTTTCCAGTCCTGCCTCACCCCAGCAGCCTCTTCCTTTTCTGGCTCATCCAAAGCCGGAGCGAGATCTTTTCAGCAGGGTGGCAACTATTCACTTCAGTGTAGGGAATTTTTTTTCACCCCTTCCTCCTGATTTCAGCTCAATTCGGAGCCTCCAGCAGAATGCAGGAGCCTGGAATTTCTCCAAAAGCCCTGCCCAGGCTCTGGAGAGCTCTTCCTTCGTCTCTTTTTCACCTCCTCGTGGTCTGCGCACCCACCCCCTTCCCCAGCGCTCCCAGGGAGTGATTGGAAAATGGGTCGATAAAGTCTAAACCCCCCCGGGGGGGGAAATGACGTTATCTCATGTGGCATCGGAATCGTGGGACCGGAGGGGGACGTTGAGGGACACAACCACTGGCTAAATTCATCTTGAGACCCTGCCGGGGGAACGGCGCCCACGCAGGCCCCAACGGGTTCTTGCCTCCGTTCCTGCTGCCCCACTCCTTTATTTTTGAGTAGTTTTGGGGTTTTGTTGGGGTTTTTTTTGGTTTGGTTTTTTTTTTGGGCTTATAAAAGCCCTTTGATCCTTTCCAGGTTGGGCAAAGGGCCCAAACACCCTTGGAAAAGCCACACTTTTGGAGTGGAATCGGGGCCGGGGGTGTCACCGAAGGCATACTGGACTTGGCACCGATGGGAGATGGGTTTTACTGGTGGGAAACTGGATAAAAGTGAGGAA
>VXBJ01000269.1:1359-20704 GCA_013400055.1 Nycticryphes semicollaris
AACCGAGAAGCGGCCGCGGGGAGGCGGTTCGGCCCCCCACCCCCCCGCCGCCTGCCCCGACCCCTGGCCCCCGGCCGGGCAGCGGGCACCCTTCCCCGCCCGCCGGTCGCCTCCCCGCCACCGGGACCGTGGTGGGGTGGGGGCAGAACCGCCGTGAGTCTGCGATCTCGGGTGGACTTTGTCCCGAGCGGGTCGGGTTTTCAAAGGGAAGCGGCCATTAAGCGCTGCCCGCCCCGGCGGGGCGGCTTCCCCTCCTAACCCCGGGACCGGGACCGGGACGGCTGCCGTGCTCGTAAGGCATACATTTACATCGGTGATACAAACCGAAACGAACTCATTCCGTAAGTAAATTAGACAAATCCCACCAAAAAAGTGATTACCCGTAGCACGCTTAACGGTCTTCCCTGAATTGCTCTGGAAACTAAATAAAGCGTCTTAAAACTATAACGAGATTAAAATGTAAACCCAGAGTAAAGACCCTCTGCCTTCACGGGAATTTTCAGCGAGTCATTTGCCGAGGTATGTTTTTACCCTCCTCGTCTGGAGCAGGTTGGAGAAGGAAAACAAAGAAACAAAACCAAAAAGAGTGGGGTGCTGCTGAGCAGGGGCAGGCACTCACCCACCCCCCATATATCCCTCCCCAGCTCCTTTTTGGGGGCTGCAAACCCACCCTCCTTCCTCGTCCGTGGGAAAAGAGAGGAGGGGCCTTCATCGGATCTCACCCAGCTGCTCCCCTACGCTCTCTCCACACAGAACCACTAGAGCCGGGAGCCGGGCCTGGCCAACGTGGATGTCAAAAGCTCCTTTGGCTTCTCGGGTCATCGGCTCCGTGGGATCCAGGTGGCCGCGGTGGCCGCTACGGCCCCAAAAATATTTGGGGCCTCTCTGGTGGAAGCCTGAAACTCTTCCACATCGTGTTGGTCGCGTCTGGCCGAAGAGATCTCTCTTGGGTTTCGGGGGAAAGCACCTTTTCGGGAGAAGGGGACGGTTTGGGGATGGAGAAGACGTCACCGCCTCCTGTGCGGCTGGGCCCGCGCAGTCAAGCAGAGAGGGGACAACGGCCGGGGAGGTGACGCCGTTCCCCCCAGCCCCGTGCTTTTCAACTGAAAAACAAACCAAAAAACCCCAACAAACCCCCTGTGTTAAGGAGCTGATTGCACACGAGGGTGCGGTATAAGTAATACCTTCCCTGTTCTTCACCCCGGTCTTCCATGAAGTTAAAAATGACAAGTGGAAAGAAGTGTTTAAAAAAGACAAAAAAAAGCAAAAAAAAAAAAACCCCAAACCAACCCAAACTTTGAAGCAGCACATGCCCCAAGTACACCTTCACCAAATTTGCTTGGTTCTATTTTTAACACACATTTCTCTGACTTTGTGAAGAAAATAAAGCTACCAAGGGCCACACAGAGGTGTCCTCCCAAGTTACCGAGTGTGATCAGTTTCAGTTTTCTCTCGCAGTGTGTTGACAGGCCGGAGAGTAAACACCCTGGAAACACCTCCCCAACGAGCCTGTTTTTCTGCCTGTATCACTTCACTGCGCCCCTAATCCGGCCGCCAAGCACCCCGCCGTAAGCCCGGACTCGCCTGGAACTCCCCTCGCTTTCAAAGATTTTAAGTTCTCCAAGATTTTAAGGGGGCAGGAGAAACTCATTCTGAGACCAACTGCCAGCGGCCTCACTGCTCCCCCTAGAAACTTGTTTCAGTTTCTCCTTGAGCAGAAATCCGAGTGCCAAGCTTGCCCGGCGTGAAAAAGTGCTTAAAGAATATCGCGGTGATGGTGTAAGGTAATCAAAGAAACGCAGCGTTTCTTTAAAAAGGTTTTTTTTTAAAAAAAAAAGGAATATTATAGCATGGCACCGGCAACCAGGGGGGGGGCCACACGAGTAGGTGCTCAGTTAAATGCCTGTTCCCAGGCAAAAAGCAAGCGGCGGTCTCCGGTGCGTGCCCCCTGGCTGGAGGCACAGAACCAGCTCCCCGCGCTCCGTCAGTCACCCTTATGAAACCAGCTGGGGAGACTACGCCGGGGATGGAAATGCCCCGGGAGCCTCCTGAGGTTTTCCAACCCGAGAAGGGACAGAAACGGGCACAACGGCACTTCCGGCTGGGCAGAGAGGGGAGAATTGCGGCCGCCCTCCAGCTCCTCAGGGGCAAGAGGAACGGGAGAGTCGGGAGAGGTGCCGTGGGGTTTCACACACGTGTGTACGGACGGCGGTACCAGACAGGGATGAAATAAATCACGGCGTAGCTGCGAGGGGAGGGAAAAGTTTTGAAACCTTAACTCCCGCTTCAGAGAAAGTCGTAACTCCCCAAGTTACCGAGAAGCTCTTGGCCAGGTCGGTGGGAGAGTGAGGGAACGGCGAGGTGACAGTCTTCACAATTACCCTGATGGGGAACAGCTTATTAAAATTATCCCAGAGATGACAGGGATGAAAATTCAGCTGTAGCCACCCAAACCCTTTGTGTGCCGTCGGGATGAAGCAATCCATCTGATGCAGGCAGCCATTTGGCTGGCAGATTGGGAAGAATTTGCATGAATGGCTGAGAATCTCAACAGCAGTCGCGGGGCACAAGGGTACGTGCACCCACGAAACCCCACGGAATTGCCCAGCTTTACCCAGCAGGGTCAGCTTTCGAGGTGGGGACAGTTTGTACAAAGCTGAGCGAGTCGCCGGGGATGACAAGGCGTAATTAGGCGGAGATAAGTTAACGAGCTCCGTAAGAAGTGCGGCCCAGAGCTTACCCAGCAGCATTTACATCCGTTTTAAAACACCAGCATTACAAAATGCAAATGATGCAGTATCGCATGAAAATACGGAGGGAGGTTATTTATTCAGCAGACTTTGAAGAGCCAGCATCTGTTTTAAAAGGTGTTTTGAAGCGAAATGTGATCTAAAGGTCTAGACGCTGTCACTTCTGACGGCGGCAGATGACACCTCCCGAGGCCGAGTCCCCATACGAGGTGGGGGCCTTGGGGACACCAGGCCCCAGCAGCCCGTGTCTCGTGTCTGACCGCCCGGCCCAGGCATTTGGCTTGTTTGAGAAGCTGCGAATGCTGAGGGTTGTGCAGAGAGAGCCCAGAGCAACCCACCCTGCTCCAGGAAACCTCCGTTAAGCGCATCTGCCTCCTCACATGCTCAGGGCCACCATGGTCCACACCGTGCCTCAGTTCCGATGGAAAATACTTGTGTTTTCGTGCTGTACCCTCCAGCTGGCTCCTTCCAAAAGCCTTCTTTTTTTTATTTTTTATTTTTTGCCTTCTTGTTTCATGAAGGAACTGGCAGCTCCCAAGGAAAGTCGGGGCAGATGTACCCACAGCTCAACAACTTCTCATCTCGCAGCCTTTCTTCTACTTCTGCTGGTGCAAGGAGGGACGTGAAACCGCACCGGGAGCCCAAGCTTGTGTTCAGAGTAGCTTCCCTGCAGGCACTTCAGGCTCGGTGTCTGGGATGCCAGTCCTCGGCCTCAGACGTCAGTTCTTGTCCCACAGCTGGTGGGAAGCGGCTCCAAAATCACACGGCCCTGACACACACTCGTGTTTTATTCATCTCTGAACGTTGTTTCAACCAAATGAAGCGAAAAAGACAAAGAGTTTCTTTTTCTTTCACAAGTGAAAGCTTTACTCAAAGTTTCTCAAAAATTAGGCAGCAATGGAATGAGAGGGTGAGGTGGCCAAAGAGGCACGGACCGTAATGATGGGCCACATGCTGAAGGAAAACAATATTCCTTTTTTAGAAGAACTCGGCCAGCAGCGTACAGCACACTGAAATACTGAGAGCACGTGGATTTTGGTTAGTACCAGGAAGCAGTAGGCTGCAGTATCAGAAAGAACAACCTGAGTGATTTCAGCTGAAAAGCTAAAAGCGTCAGAAATACAAGTGCTACAAGGAGCCACCCTGTGGCACCAGCAAGTTAAGGGAAGAGAGGGCAAGCCAGGGTAGACAGTTGTGTGGGTTGGTGGCTTTTTTTTTTTTCCTGAAACTCAAGCCAGCCAGAGTGAGAAAAGCTGGAACTGGCCCAAACAGCTACTTCTGTGGCAGGGAACTCCTTAACTGGGGAGCTGAAAAGCAGAGGGACAGCGTGTTCCAGCAGCCAGTCCCCACGCGCTCCTCACCTGCCAGGCCTCAGAGAGAGGCAAAGCTCTCAGAGGGACATCAACCTTCCCCGCCGCCTCACCCTTGAGAACCCAACAAGAGCTCCTAGAATTAATGCCATAATCAAAATTCATTCATTTCTGTAGAAAGTTTTCCGCTACAGTGTTCTCTCAGAACAAGGATAAACAAAAATGCAGCACTCCCAAGGCTAACTTAAGACTTTAGGGGACACACACACACACAGGTGGAGATGCCATGGGAGACAGCAGACTGACTTGTCACTGTGGGTTGCGTGGGTACAGAGTCGTGGGCAGCTGCCCTCGACCTGCCCCTTCAAGCCTCTCGGAAACGCTGCCCAGACACTGCCACTTGCCCGTGATGATCTGGACAGCTGGAAGGTGGCACCCACTGAGGTGCCAGCGGCACAGAGGTGATAAACAACTCCCTCTCCTTCCCAAATAGACTCAGCTCTTAGTTTACCAAAGGGGTGGGATTGCTCAGCTTTCCATCTAAATTCTTGTTTAACAGGCCGGTGCCCGGCTGCTCACCTCAGCCACCCGGTTCCCGTTACCACCGGAGAGAAGACACCAGGTTCGATAGGCCACCTCAGGAGCGACACTGGGGAACTGACCTACTCCACAACGTCCCCGCTCGTGAGGATGGTTGCTCTTGGACCGTGACGTGAACTGACAGTTTCACGCTCGGTTTTGTTTTCACCGTGCGGCAGCAGCAGCGCTAAAGGACTCCCATTTCCATCTTTGACGGCTCGGGAGGACGTGCCTCTTCTTACACGGAGCGACACGGCTATGGTGGCGCTGACAAATTCTGACCTTTGTCCTTAATAAATGGAAGGCACCGGTATCTAAGAGTGAAGTCACACGCCCCACGGAACTATCAGCTGACATAAAAATACGGCAACTCATCTGCTTAGTAACACAAGCCGCCACTGACTCCACTTCCTCCTTGCGTACAGAGTTCAGTTCGATGGCTCCACCCTGACTCAGAGCCGCCCGTAAAATTGGATCTGACTCGCCGAGAGGTCACGTCTCCAACGCTGTGAGCAGGACTTTCCACAGCAGCTTTATTTCACTGGAACTTCCCAGCGCGCAGCCCCCGGGGGAGGCGGGGAGGGGGGAGAGAGGGGGAAAACGCCGCTGCAAGTCACCGAGTTCACCTGCTGAGGAAGCGAGGACTTTCACGTTTCCATTCAGCTTTCGTTTCCGGGAGGATTCTGCAGAGCAGGTGCAGAACAACTTGTTCCTTCTGGGGACTCGGGAGCAGGAGTGACCCGTCACCGTTATTTCCTGGGTCCGCACGGGCAAGGAGCACCCAGGGGTGACATTCTCAGACGCGGTCAGAAATACCTACAAATGTAGCCAGTTACTTGTTTTACAACGGGAGGCAATTTAAAACTCACAGCCAAACACAGGTGTATAACATCCTTGAAAGATACCTACGAAATTGTTGTTTTTGTTTCTTTCGTTCACCGTGGAAAAGATGCATTTAAAATTGTTTCTTGAACCTGTCACACTTACAAATGCAGCAAGGAACACCTTAAACGTGTTCAGTTGTAGAACTTTTCCATGGATTTGGGTTTTTTTTTTTTGTAAATGCTTTGTAAAATTCCAAGTCCACAACAATTTAAAAAAAAAGAAATCCATGTACTTATACAGTTAAGTTAGAGGTGGTTTCTCCCTGATTCTTTCTCTATTCTGAAAGAGGATCAACTAATAGGATGACACCGTTTTCTCATTAAACTCAGGTCCACTCCTCTCCCTGCTTGGTAAACTTCTAGGAAGAGCACTGAGAGGGATCTGAAGAGACCATCTGGTCCCCCTTGGCCGCACAAAGACAGGATAAAGTAGCCCCAGACAATCCCCAGCAGATGTTTGTCTAACCTGTTCTTAGAAACCCTCCCTGAAGCAGATACCCCAACTTCCTAAGCAGCTTGTTCTGGTATTTCACTGGAACGATTTTGTTGCATCTCCCCCCACTCTCCTAATATCCAATTTAAATCATCCTCCCGCCCTCCTAATACCCAGTCCGAGACATCTTCCCTCTGGACGGATCTGATTTATCTCATGTTTCCCCCACCATTCAAAAACAGTTGATCAAACCTCTTCTAACCTTTTACACTGGGAAAATTTATCCAACTCCCTCTAAAAAATATTTTTTTCAGGCTCAACAGCCTCCCTTCCTTTGCCATTTCCTTTGATATTCGACATCTCTTGTCTTTCCTTGCCCTGTCCTGTACTTCATGTTTCCAGCACAGACCACGAAACAGAAGGCAATACCGCAGTTGAGGCCTTACTGGCACTTAGTGGAGTCATCTTTCTCTATGACTTACAGATGCCACCTATTGATAAATCCTAAGAGAGCATTGCATTTTGCAAAAGCATTGCATTGTCCGCTGCTATTTTGTTAGTGATTTCTCTACAACCCCCTCCCATCAGCATCTGCCTTGATTTCTGCAAGAAATTGATGACTGTTTTAATCGAATTTCACTTTTGCACTTATTAAGCTCATTCTGGTTTCTGAGCTGATCGTAGCGGTCACCACCCTCCCAGCTTGGTGTAATCAAGCCATTTCATAAATGTGCTCTGCATTACGTCAATCTATATTATTCTTTGTGTTTCCTGACACCACACTTACCACAGGAGTATCTTGGTGCCTTTACAACAGAGTAGTTGTCGACATCTCTTCTGCCTCCCTCCCTCTCCATCTCATTCTTCCTCTCCCCAGAAGGCTGAGCATGGAAAATTTAGTTTCAGGAGATAGGGAACATGCATAAAACTACTCTATCCCTATATGGAGGAGAAAAAGTAAAAAAATATTGTTCCTTTCACTATTTCAGGCCCACCCCTGAGAAAATGGTCTCATACCTAGTTAAGTTTAAAGCTCATTAGAGTTCTGCCATGACAGAGCAATGAAGTTGTCAGCTGTGGTTGTCACTTCATTGGCACAAAACGCTTGAAGAGAAGGGCTAAAACCGAATATGAATCAATACTCTGCAGAAACAACATAATGTGGAGGAAAAGGATAACCTGCTCACACCATAGCCTGTGTTAATTATTGTGGGTACTGGGATGTTCAAAACGTGTGAGATACAGTCAGCAAACATGGAAGGACTCAAACTTACTTGTAGGATCTTCACAGTTTCTCACGATCCAGCCATACCTGTATCCCTTGCACAGCACCTCATGGCAAGGAAAGAAACAACTGCCTTTCTAAGCAGAGTTTGATCATTAAGGCGTTTAAAACAATGCACTGTTAACTCAGCCTTACCATTATCAAATATAAACTGAATTTAACAGAACGTACTCTGATCATACCAGCTCACAGACAAAGAACAGCTGACTTCATCCATACGTTTCACAGGAGAAATGTTAGCTCTGATTCCACAATATTCCACCCGATTCTGTTCATGTACTTGTCATTCGTGCTGACAGGGTCTGAAAGTCGAGCTGTTCGATACCGCTGAGTGTGGAAATAGATCTAGAGCTGCAGGTCAGTGTGAAAAGCACCACCAGTAGCTGACACCTCATTTTGTATCCCCCCGCACTGCACCTTCCCTGTTCCTGTCTTGCATAAATATCTCCAATTTGTCTTGTCCTTCAGGAGGAACGCCCAGCTCTGCAGCCCTGAGGGAACTCCCCTGGAAACCCGCCAGAAACTCACCTTTCCTAGGCACAAGTTTGTTTGTACTTCGGGCACAGCAAGCAACTTACACAATCCTTTTATTTACTTCTTCATTCCTGGCCGGTGAACAGAACTCGTTTATTTCGGAAAGACCTGGTGTTTCCATCCCGCGGGTTGTTGAGGAGGGAAGGGGATGTGCTCTGCATCCCCAGCGCCGCAGGTCACACGCCGTAGGGCAGCACCGAGTGGCACAACCTTTCAGCAACGGACCAGTTGTCTTCAAAAAAATGAAAGCCAGAACACGCCAGGTTTTGGGGTTTGTTTTCTTTTTTTGTTTTCCTCCACACACCCCAAGAGCACTGATTATATCACTGCTTCTAAAGCGGCAGGGTTTTACTTGAAGCTCTTCTCCAAGGTAACAGAAAAGAAGATGTAAAACAGTTGTGAGAAGATAAAGACAACAGATAGAGCAGCACTAATATTTACTGTTTAAGCTTACGTGTAGTAGGTTACCAACCTGACTTTCTGGTCAGAACACTGCACCACGCTGTCAGGGGTTTGTTTTTTTGTTTTTTAATAAATAATCTACCCCCCACCGTTTCCACTTTGCATTCTGTAGGGAAACCAGAAGTGTTGACAAGGGAGCTAGAAAGTCCAAACACGGTGGCAGCCTTACTCATGCTGACTTCTTACAAATTGAGTTTAAGGATGCGAAGGAGCTGCTCATTTTCTTTAGAGGTTCTTTAGCCTGGAGAAGAGAAGGCTGAGGGGAGACATTATTAATGCTTACACTAATCTGAAGGGTAGGTTGAAGGGGGATGGGGCCGGACTCTTTTCAGTGGTCCCCAGTCCAGGGGCAATGGGCACAAGCTGGAACTCGGGAAGTTCCATTGAAACATGAGGAAAAACTTCTTTAGGGTGAAGGTGTTAGAGCCCTGGGAGAGGCTGCCCAGGGAGGGTGTGGAGTCCCCTTCTCTGGAGACCTTCAAGCCCCCACCTGGATGCAGCCCTGAGTGATGTGCTCTGGGCAATCCTGCTTTAGCAGGGGAGTTGGGCTGGATGATCTCTAGAGGTCCCTTCCAACTCTGACAATTCCATGATTTGCTGTTGTGTGACCACCATAAGTTGCTGCACTACATTATATACAAAGGGAACTCCCCAGAACATCAATCAATCGATCAGTGTAAGCAAAGGTAGATATTCTAACATCTTGGTCAAGTGCCCCCAGCTCTCTTACATTTGCAGTTCAGTCCGAAAGGCAGGCAGGTCTCTAGGCTTGGATGAAAGGGAATTGTAGCAGGATGGAGGGAGGAGCAGGAAAAGGCCCACTTCCACCTGGATTTGCTTTTTATAAGCCTCCTTGCTACCAAACAGGCAATCGCAGTCCTTACAAGGATTGCCCCATGGGAGCTTTGCTGACAAAGGCACAAATACGTAGTTTATTCTTGATCTTGAAAGAAACAAAAGGAGAGAAATAAAGAGAGGGATCATCTGTTCAGTTCAACACTCTGGAAATGTGGTTTTCTGTCGCCGCTCTTCACAGAGATTTAAGGCTGGCAAGTTGCAAATTCCCAAATACAGGAGCAGCAGCAGTAACTGCAATGAAAGGATCAGTGTACCTGGGCCTTGGATTTTTGTCAAGCGGAAAATATAACTACACTCAGGAGTTCTCCAAAGACAGCAGCACATCTAACACTTTCTGCTGTCCTATGTCTTTTCTACGTGTTTATACAAAGGGACAGCAGTATCGTAAAGGTTATCATCAAAGCCGCTGAGCCCTTAAACTTTCCTACCAATTCCTAGAAACAATCTTCTGAAAAGCAAAGAGACCTCTACACACAGAGACACAAAAGTACTGAAAACATTGCAGGTGGTACATATTTTTAAACCTTCACTGTTCCTCCCCCTAGTCCAAATGACAGAAAATCCCAGGAGCTTAAACTATGCCAAGAACTAAAAACCTACCGTTCACCTCAAATCATAAGCTTTACTATATAGGCTTTTCACCTCCTTTAAAAACGAAAACCCAGACTCAGCTTTTTAGCAGAAGTGAGACTATTGCTTCAGCGTGATTAGATACAAGCAAAGGAAAACAAACAAACGGACTTGGGGCCCGATGTTGTCGCCGTTTGTTCCGTACACAGTGCTCCGCCGGGCGCTCCTCGGCATCAGCACACACGGCAGTTTTGTGCGAGATCACGGCCTTGTTTTAGTATAACACAATCAAGATAATTTTCACAAGGTCGGAAAGTTGGAATAAGAGGAAACAAAATCCAGGGCGGTTGTGTCTGGAATCAATTAAGCTTATGGCTTTTCAGATGCTGCTCATCTTTCTATTAAATAGTATTTCAATGTATACCCACTATTAGCATGTAACTAAAAGTATACATTGCATATGATACGTTTCTCCTTTTATTTAAACCCACCTCAACTAGGGATGTCAGGAAGTCAAAAAAGGAGAAGAAGTGCTCATCTGTGAGCACTGAAACAGTTTCGCTTTGAGTTTACAGTTTAGTTACCTACCTCCTCAATGGCAAACTGCACAGAAGGGCCAAATGTCCGGGCATGCCTGTGGTGTGCTCTACCTGTCCAAAAAGCAAAGTAAAACTGAAGGAGTTGTCCAGGAAAAAGCCAGCTATGCCCACTGTCAACTTCTAAGCGCTTCATTGCTTCATTTAAAGCAGAAAGAAAATGTTATTTTACCTTTGTAAGATGAAACGTCACTGTCTAAGCATCACATTTAGTCTGGAATCATCCACAGAAGGCCTTAATTAATGAAAAGTTGACGTTATTGACAATTTTCATTTTCTCTACATTGTTTTCTCTCCAGATGAGGCCTATCTAGTTTATACTAAAATTAAAACCAGTATCAGTACAGAAGACATGTACAGGGGTGAAAAACCCAGGTAGATTCTTGCTGCATTCACAAGTAAAACAGGTGACAGTAAATGTTTACTTGTTGCTAATGCTGTGAACAAATCTACAGATGTAAAAGTTCAATTGTCTAGCCACTTTGTGCCCCTTCCTCTTGGTTTGTGGAGGGTTCTCATACTTGCCAGCCCTGCTCTGAAAGAGAATAAATCTCACCTTCTCAGGTTCAACTTTCTCTGCTGGGCTGGGCATTGGGCTCCTTTGTGGCACCCTTCTATCCCTAGCCCCAAGCAACAACACATGGCCTCGTTTCACTAGGCCTGAAACACTGGACCTGTTCCCTCAACCCACTGTTTTATAGAATAGAATCATAGTTTGGGTTGGAAGAGACCTTTAAAGGCCATCTAGTCCAACCTCCCCTGCAACAACCAGGGACATCTTCAACTACATCAGGTTGCTCAGAGCCCCAGCCAACCTGACCTTGAATGTTTCCAGGGATGGGGTATCTACCACCTCTTCAGGCAACCTGGGTCAGCATTTCACCTTCATGAAGAAAAATTTCTTCTTTATATCTAGTCTAAATCTTCCTTCTTTCAGTTTAAAGCCATTACACCTTGTCCTATCAGACAGGCCTTATTAAAAAGTTTGTTTCCATCTTTCCTATAGGCCCTCTTTAAGTAACAAAAGGTCATATAATATTTCCCTGGAGCCTTCTCTTCTCCGGGCTGAACAACCCCAACTCTCCCAGCCTGTCTTCATAGGAGAGGTGGTGCTCAGCCCATCTGAGCATCTTTATGGCCCTACTCTGGACCAGCTCCAACAGGTCCATGTCCTTCCTGGAGGACTCTAGAGCTGGACACAGCACTCCAGGTGGGGTCTCACCAGAGCAGAGGGTCAGAATCACCTCCCTGGACCTGCTTGCCACGCTGCTTTTGATGCAGCCCAGGATGGGGTTGGCTTTCTGGGCTGCCAGCGCACGTTGCCAGCTCACGTTGAGGTTCTCATCCACCATCACCCCCAAGTCCTTCTCCTTGGAGCCGCTCCCACTCCCTTCGCAGAGCCATAGAATGGTTTAGGTTGGAAGAGATTGTAAAGAGCACCGAGCTCCAACTCCCCTGCCATAGCCAGGGACAGGTCCCACTCGACCAGGTTGCTCAAAACATATGTCACGACAGAACCCCCCCACCTCCACCACCCCCCCACGGGGAATCCCCGCCAGATTTGTGCTGAACCCCGCGCTCACGGGCCGAGGGAGCAGCTTCTGAAGAGACGACGGCGATCGCGACCCGAATCGCCCGGATCCCCTCGCCCCTCTCCGCTACTGCCGGCCGATCGCCTCGGCTCGCCTCATAACCGCGCCTCCCGCAGAGGCCCCCCCGGGTGCCGCGGGGCGAGCAGGCGCCTGGGAAGGACTAGTAACCGTTGACAAGCGCTTCCCGCGGGGAGGTGGCGACCTCGGCGCTGAAGGGGAAGTATGGCATGGCAGGCCGGGCCCCTCCCCCCCGCGGGACCGAGGTTGCCGTGGCGACGGGTGGCGCTCAAGCGGCGGCCCGGGCTACCGGGCCGGGCTGTGAGGGAGCCACCGGCGCAGCCCACCCCGGGGAACCCCAACCCCGCCCGGGCTTTCCTGCCCCTGACGGCGCTGATTGGGCGAGGCCACCGGCCAATGGGGAGCGCCGCCCCCTCACTCCTCATCCCGCCCCCGAGCCGAGCGGAGCCCAGCGGTGATGGACGCGCTCCGGCCCGGCGTCCCCCCGGTCCGTGCGGGAGGAGCGCCCCGGCCCGACCGACCGACCGACCAACCGCCGAGAGCCGGTGGGGCCGCCGTGTGCAGGCAAAGCTGCACCCGTTTAACTTAAGCCCCCTGTAGACGTATTTATTTCGGTTTAATAGGTGTTTATGGTACGTTAGTCCGGACCTGTTCCTAATCAATCCGAGCTAAATCGAAATGATGCAGATTTATATGGGCCTCAGAGCGGCGGGGGAGGCCTCGCTGCCAACCGAGCAGGTTTTTACCTCACACCGGTGGATAAACGGGCGGTGGTGGGGAGCAGGCCCGGGCGCCCCGGGCAGGCCCAGGCAGGGCGGCTGGTCAGGCCGCTGTGCTGGCTTGGCCTGGGCCTTAGTGTTAGCCCTCCTGTCCCAGACTGACTGCTGTCAGGATGGCGAGAGTGAAGGCTTGTGAGGCACAACAGCCTTCCCCAGCAGGATGGAGAAAGAGGAAGTCACAGCACATGGATATCAAGACAGGCTTTTTTTTTCATTTTCTGTCCTGGCTTATGGCAGGAGCACATGGTCGTTGCAACAAGCCACAGCCCTGGGAGGAAGAATTACCTCATGGAATTGCAGGCACTTTCCAAGCAAAGGTGGAGTCTGGAGCAAACAGGAGATCCAGCTGATAGTGGTTGATAAGCCTGGGGAGTATCGCATTGCTGCTTTGCGTACCTCAAGGAGACGCCTCAGTCCTTGTGGAGCAGGAAGAGGAGACGGCTCCAACCGACCGGTTCCCAGCACCCCAGATAATTAGAGACGTTTCCTCCTTCCTGCAGCATGCAGACTAATTCCTTGGCTCACAAAGCAGCAGTTTCAGTAGCAGTTTTTCCTCTAATGCAACCCTGAGCAGATCCTCTTTACATTTGGTGAGCAATAATTGCAACTCTAGAACTTCAGAGTTCATCTGACATTGAAGGAAAACTGCTTTTCTCTTTGTATAGGAGTTCAATCAAACTGGAAAGCCAGTAGGACAGAAGCAAGTTGTGTATACTTCAAAATAAAGCCCAAAACAAACAAAACCCCCCACCACTAGGATGGTACTTGGCCAAAAGCATTGCTAATAGGCAACTGCATTTTTCCTCTGTGATTGTATTGAAGCCTTCTGCTGCTCAGGGATGACCTAGGAGAGAGGATTTATTAGCAGGTCTCGTCAGTAAGGCAAACTTTCAGCCTTGCAGACCATGTTGTGCTCCATGTCCAGGGTTTATACCACCAGCTGCAGTTTCCCAGCCTTTTGCTGCACATCTACAGCTCCAAGAACTTTGCTCTGTGCCCTCTACTTCTCCTGGGTCTTCAACAGAGGTAAATAGGTGGGTCTATGACCAACAATATATGTTAAGTTTATATAGTGGCATTGTTACAAGCAAACATCACTTCATCTGAAGTAGATAAACTAAAGGTTTTTTACCAATGTCAGAAGAGTAGGGAACTGTAAATACGCTGCTTTTCTTGACTCATTCTCCCTAAACAGATGCACCCCTCCAAACTCCAACTAGGAAAGGAAAAGGTGGGAGAAGTAACAAAAAGGAAGGTAAGATGTGAAGAAACATAAAAGAAACAAGTCAGAGCTTTGGAAATTGGACTGAGACCTGGTTAGGAATCTGGAGAAAATGTCCAACTATTAATTTACCATACGCAGTGTTCAGTCCTGTGATACAACGTAGCCTTGCTACAGCCGTACGCATGCCCTTTTCTCTGAAGTTAAGTGGCTTTAGGGAAAGCCAAATCAGACAGGATTACAATATTGCACGTATGTCACTTCACAAACTTCACTTCTGCTTCATAGGTACAGCTATGGGAAACACTGCAAGCATAGTTTCCGTGCAGGAATGTTTTACTTGCAGGATCAGAGTTGAACACCACAAGGCAAAGAGAAGCAGCACAGCCTCCCTGCTGGGTTTTTGTACCCCACTGACGGCTGACAGACCTTCGGCAGTGACCAGTTCAGTTTAGGTCAGTCATGCTTTGCTTAGAAGTCCTCCTATGGATACCAGAAACGGATTCTTTTGCCTTCTGATATTCTGCATTTTAAGTACATTTGACACAAACCTAGCCAGCAACCCGTGAATAAGGCCCAGCCATCCTCACAAATTCAAATGTGAGGGCCGCTGTTTCTGTTCCCATCTCTCCTCCCTTAAACCACACACGTACGTGTTTTCAAATTCTGGGTGCTGCTTCAGTCTCAGCGTTCCCAAGGTGCACCTGGGCAAGAACTGGGTGTTCAAATTGACAAGTCCCTTTGTCCTGGCTGCGCTTCCCGAGCAGCGACACCTTCCCAGACGTAGGTGGCAGTGTTCGGCCGCTGGGTGACGCACCCTGAACCCACAGCCTCTCCCCACGGGAGACAGCCAGCAAGCCCGTGGGTGTTTGTCTTCCCCAGTCCCCTTGTTAAGTCAGGTTATTTCAGACGTTTCCTGCATCTGAAAAAGACTTTCCCAAAGCCATAAGCAGAAAACGGACTGACTTCGCTGGACTACTTTAACTTGGACAAAGTTAAATGGACAATTGTTCTCTTTTGAACTCTTCTCTCAATTAAGAATTTTCCTTGCCTCCCACTATTTTATGTCTAAGGCTGGGAAAATTAAACAATCGGTTTCCAGTTATGATACACAGTACTGGGCTTTGCTTAAGTAATAAAGGCTAATTAGATCCTGCTATGATTTATACCAAATGGACCGTCATCTCAACCATCAACAAGACTCTGCCCAATATAAACATTTGTATCTCTGACTCTTTAAAGAAGGAATTTTGAAAATCATAACTATGCCGGGGAGGGGAACAACCCAAAAACCTGCTGATGCACTGACTCATCTGCATTTGTGCTGCCGTGGAGGAATTTTACAAGAACCGTGATCTGGGACAGGAGATCAAATGGATGCGTAGGCAACTGTAGTTGATTGGCTTCTAAATCAACTTTTGGAGTGGGTTTTCCCTACACCTCATTTCTGCTCTGTGTCACACGGAGCCATGGGATGAAGCAGTTTGTTAAATCCCGGTCGGATGGTTTGTCCGGGAGGGGTTTTTAACGATTCTGAGGGTTCTCACGCAGTTCAATACGGTGTCCCAAGTATCAGGTACATGGTCCAGTTTATTTGTTTAAACCAGTCTTCAGAAATACTCCATCACTGTGACAAGGAGATTTGCAGCATTGAAGGTCGCAACCAAACACCATGTTTTAAAAATAGTCGGGTTCTCACAATCCCCGATAGCGCAGAATAGTCACAGAATCATAGAATTGTCTAAATCGGAAGGGACCTTTCAGATCATCTAGTCCAACCATCAACCCAGCTGATAAAAACCAACAACCTGTCACTAAACCATGTCACTGAGCGCTATGTCAGCCTGTCTTTTTACGTATCTCCAGAGATGGTGCCTCAACCACTTCCCTGGGCAGCCCGTTCCAACGCTTAATAACCCTTTCAGGATAAAAATATTTCCTAATATCCAATCTGAACCTTCCCTGGTGCAACTTGAGCCCGTTTCCTCTTGTCCCAGTCATTTCTTTAGTCAGGGCTCTGGTGACAGGAGTGAACTTCTTTAGGCTGGGGTAAAACTCACCGGAGAGCACTGGGTTTGCCTCCTCCAGCTGGGATTGCCTGCGGTAAGGTCGCTACAGCAAGAAACTCAGTCCTCGAGCCAATCCCCAACACTTCTTTTTCCCCTCCTCCTCCTCCTCCTCCAGCTGCCAAGCAAAGAATAAACTTTTAGCTCGGCCCCTCCTTTATTGGAAGGGGAATAGGGTAATGTGCTGTAATTGGTTTTCCATGTTTGCCAAGAGTCTGTTTCCTCTTATCATCCACAATATTTAACATAAATCTTGTAAGAGTTCCAAAAATAATAAAATCTGTCCCAAGAATAAAACACGATAGATCCACAGCATGCTGCCTTTTTTTTTTTGGAGGGATTTTTTTTGGTCATGGTCTTGGTTTCGTAACATTGTGTTGGTAGCTTTTATTGCCTAACGTTGTGGTTTCTTTCACAGGCAGCAGACCCAGTAAAGACATTTCATCAGCTACTTACACAGCAGCAGCCGGGGTTATTTACACACGCAGATTTCGGTACCGTACGAAAACAGACCCCCACTGCACAGCGTCAGGGAAAAAACCAAACCCCAGAGGTGGCAGAGGGAGGAACGTTTAAGAACACGCAAATCGTAAGGATGGCAACAGCAAACGCAGGTATTTACGACACCCAAATAAAACCTGCTCGTCTTCCTCCTCCTCCTCCTCCTCCTCCTCCCCGTCTCCTCACATGCGACACTGGAAGAGGAATAAGCGAATTAAGCCCCGCCACGTGCAAACCGGGACACAAGACATGTGTGACAAGTAACAGAGGCCGTGCAATACCTCCCTCCTGATCTATACCACGCAGCAACTTATATCCCGCTTCCCCCCTGCCCGCCCCTCCCGCCCCCCAAGCAAATGCCCCACGTGGGGCAGGTTCCCAGAAGCGTAGGTGGGAACGGATGCACAGCGTCGCTCGCTGGATTCAGGCCGAACGAAGTAACACCAGGAGGAGATAAAAAGGAGATAAAACACGCGGGAAACTTGATATAGGAGGGGTGAAGAAATAAAAAACCCCCCCACCAAACCCAAACCAATCAAGAAAGCTGTAGGACAATCAAAAGAACTGTCCATCAAGAGGAATCGCTGTCTCAGGCATCAGCTTTGACAGGAGCACTGCCCCACTGGGAACAACTCAGAAAAAACACAGGCATGTCGGGGTGTCCCCATTTAGAATGATTGCTTAAAAAAATATCCCTTAATGCAAAAAAAATTGTCTCCTGATATTTCTAAGGGGTTTTTTTGTTTGTTTGTTTGTTTTTTTAATACACTTCTTTTTTCCTCCACTTGGATTCAATTTAACTGTAACTCACAGCCTGGTAAGTGCTTTCCTTTCTCCCCAAGAANCTCGTCTTCCTCCTCCTCCTCCTCCTCCTCCTCCCCGTCTCCTCACATGCGACACTGGAAGAGGAATAAGCGAATTAAGCCCCGCCACGTGCAAACCGGGACACAAGACATGTGTGACAAGTAACAGAGGCCGTGCAATACCTCCCTCCTGATCTATACCACGCAGCAACTTATATCCCGCTTCCCCCCTGCCCGCCCCTCCCNNCGCCCCTCCCGCCCCCCAAGCAAATGCCCCACGTGGGGCAGGTTCCCAGAAGCGTAGGTGGGAACGGATGCACAGCGTCGCTCGCTGGATTCAGGCCGAACGAAGTAACACCAGGAGGAGATAAAAAGGAGATAAAACACGCGGGAAACTTGATATAGGAGGGGTGAAGAAATAAAAAACCCCCCCACCAAACCCAAACCAATCAAGAAAGCTGTAGGACAATCAAAAGAACTGTCCATCAAGAGGAATCGCTGTCTCAGGCATCAGCTTTGACAGGAGCACTGCCCCACTGGGAACAACTCAGAAAAAACACAGGCATGTCGGGGTGTCCCCATTTAGAATGATTGCTTAAAAAAATATCCCTTAATGCAAAAAAAATTGTCTCCTGATATTTCTAAGGGGTTTTTTTGTTTGTTTGTTTGTTTTTTTAATACACTTCTTTTTTCCTCCACTTGGATTCAATTTAACTGTAACTCACAGCCTGGTAAGTGCTTTCCTTTCTCCCCAAGAACAGACTTAACTGCTCGAACACTCACAGGTAAACTCTTAAGGCAGAAATCACAGAATGATACGGGGTTGGAAGGGACCTCTGGAGAACATCTAGTCCAACCTCCTGCAAGAGCAGGTCCTCCTGGAGCAGGCTGCACAAGAACTTGTCCAGGCAGGTTTTGAATGTCTCCAGAGATGGAGACTCCACCACCTCTCTTGGCAGCCTGTTCCAGGGCTCTGCCACCCTCAAAGTGAACAAGTTCCTCCTCATGCTTAGATGGAAATTCTGATGTTCAAGCTTGTGCCGCCCATTTCCTCTTGTCCTCTCACTGGGCACCACTGAAAAAAGACTGGCTCCTTCTCTCCTTGCAGTTCAACTGGGGGATGAAAAATCACCTCAAGGAGCCTAAAACTTCTGTAGCCCTGCACTGACACCCGCGGGAGTCCTTGCCACAATCCTTGCTTCCCAAAAGCTTTCCCATTCCAGCCTACCCAGCTCACCACAATAAATCATTTCCCATATTCCTCACCTCCTGAACTGTCTTGAGGTGCTTTAACTGTCCGAGATGATGTTTAAACGCCTGGAGGACACACCTCGGGCTCCATCCAGCTTGTCATGAGAACCAGCTGGAGGTGTCCAACCGCGGTGGGACTCTCAGGCGGCCCACACCTCGTCCCGGGCGATGGCTTGGAGCATCGCAAAGTGACTAACGCGGGGCTCACCTCTGGCTGGAGAGAGCGAGGAGGCATCCGTATAAGCACATCACTACTGCGGTTGGAGGCTCTTGTCAACCACACGGTGAACTTCGTGCCACGGAGAGCGTTACGCAGCAGAAAGGAGGTACCCCTGGAGCAGGGAAGGGAGCGCCTCAGCTGCCCGCTGGGGGCTTCAGAGCACCCCTCGCTGTTTGGGCTTATCAGTGAAGAGTTCTGGCAGCCATTTACCTTAAGTCACCCCTTGAGTCCGACCCGAGTCTACACGACGAGGAGATTCTGAGCTGACAAGAGCTAAGTCAGGATGACCGAAGCCGACAGAAAACGTGCAGGTGTTAAGATCGAGGGGGAGTTGTTAAACCTTTCTTAAATGATCCCCCCAAATTCCTGGAGCTTCTCATTCTAAGTAGACATAAGAGAGACAAGCCTTAAAAACACGCTTAGAGGGTTTGTCACTCCAAATTTACCCATTTTTTAAGTTAACTATGTTTTTTACCATAAACTGGGAGTAGAGGCAAACTGCAGCATGGTGTGATTTTCCAGTATCAATAGTGGTCTTACATCAAAACCTGCCTGGACGTGTTCCTGCTCCGTCAGGGGGACTGGACTAAATGATCTTTCAAGGTCCCTTCCAATCCCTGAGATTCTGTGGT
>VXBJ01000269.1:22796-69592 GCA_013400055.1 Nycticryphes semicollaris
GTGTTCCTGCTCCGGCAGGGGGATTGGACTAAATGATCTTTCAAGGTCCCTTCCAATCCCTGAGATTCTGTGGTGATTACCTGTAACAGCTGAAAAATTACATGTTTCAATTCTTTGATTATGAAAAACGCAACCAATAACAGCTCCTGGAATTCAGAGTGAAAGCTCCGCAAGTTCCCAGTCACGCAGAGGTAAAACTGAAAGCCGGGAAATAACCACCTTGTGAAGCCCATGCTCTAGGAGCAAACCCTGCTGCTACATCATTTTCAAACTCTAATAGGATGAAATAGGAATCGGGGGCTTCTCCAGAAACAACAAAAAAATAGAGCGATGTCTAATTTGGCAACAAAAGGATACACCCGCACAAAGCTTGTGACAAAAAGCCCAGCAGAACGCGAGGAGACTTCGGTTTTGCTCCAGCTCCTCTCGGAGGAGCTTCACTCCTTACTGCAATGCAAGGCCTAAGGCCGGCATCGTCCCGGGACCAAAGAGCTGCATCAGAAACAAATAACAATCGGTGCGTAGGCGTGAGGACAGTAAGACACAGAACGTTCCCCCCTCAGCCCCCAGAGCAGCCCCGGTGGCTCTCTGCTGTGACAGCCCTGGACTTCTGGTCAATTCCACACATCTTCCACGCTTTCAGAAAATGAGTGGCTGTCAGACACTTCAGCTTGGTAAATCATAGAATTGTCCAGGTTGGAAGGGACCTTTGAGATCATCTAGTCCAACCATCAACCTAACTCTGGTAAAAAACAACAACCCATCACTAACCTGTGTCACTGAGCACTACGTCAATCTGCCTTTTGAATGCCTCCAGAGATGGTGCCTCAACCACTTCCCTGGGGCTGCCCATTCCAAGCCTTCATAACCCTTTCAAGTGTAAAAATTTTCCTGAACCTCTCCCAGCACAACTTGAGGCCATTTCCTCCTGACCTGTGACTTGGGAGAGGAGACCGACCCCCGTCTCTCTACACCTTCCCCTTTCAGGTAGTTGTAGAGAGCGAGAAGGTCTTCCCTCAGCCTCCTCTCCAGGCTGAACACCCCCAGCTCCCTCAGCCTCCCCTCACGAGGCTTACTCTCCAGACCCCTCACCAGCTCCATTGCCCTTCTCTGGACCCGCTCCAGCACCTCAATGTCTTTTTTTTTTGTTGTAGTAAGGGGCCCAAAACTGTAAAAAGCATGAGTTTTGTTCTTCTCAGGACAGGGTGCACATTCCCTTCCCTCTGCTCCCTTAAACGGCGGCAAGTTGTACGGATAAGAGGGATTCACTCCCATTTGCAGGGCTTTTCTCCCATCTTGTTTCAAGGAACCCAGTTCCACCCTGTTGCCAGTTCCAAACAAATCCTCAAGCAGTTAACTGAAGCGAGGGCTCCTCCTCATTCAATTCACTCTTTCCCGGGAGCACCCCATTACTACAAGCCAGTTCTCCCTCAGCATCGATGCGGTTGAGTCCCGTGGTTTTACTGCCCAAACATCAACTGAAGCAGTTTGTGTTTTATAAACTGAAGTATTATCTAACAAACAGGTAACAGCCGATTAGTAGGTAAAGGGAGTACCCTCTTACCAATTTAAATCGTTGAAAAGAATTAATTACGTTGCTTATAATGCTGGGGAATGAGTCAGAGGGATTCGAAGTTGGCAGCTGACATAAATCCTTCCCAGCTGTCCCCTCCCCCAGACACACAGGAAAGGTTCCACACGTGTTTGAAACTTTATTTCATCTCAGAACCACTGCTCGGTTACACCTGTCGGCCTGAGCTTCATTCCCTCCCGCCGTTAAAAGCTGGGACAATCAGAACGCGTGACACGAGGATCCACGTCCCCCAGTGCTGGGGTGCAGTGGGGATGGGTCATTGCCCCCGTCCTCCCCAATTCTCCTCTTTTTCTTTAGTTTTGTTCTTTGTGACAGACCAAGCACGGCCTAGCATTAGAGTCGTCCTTTTATCTGCCATCTCTGTAAAATAGGCTGAGGTGGAAACTCAGCTGGTTTCCTCGTTTGTAGGAGAAGTGACACGAATAATGCTGGACTTGAACAAACAAAACACTTAAAACACAGGATTTTGTTCCGCGCCGTTTCAACCCTTTCAACTCGAGGCAAAACATCTTCCTCCCCCAGCCACCACCACCACCACCACCACCAAGGGTAATAAGTACCAAAGCATTTCTGCGTTTTGATTTTCACCAAGATTTCCAAACTGGCAGATTTTATTTTCACACCCTCTTCACAATAGACAAGATGCTTACCATATATTTAGGATTACAAGTTGTCACTAAAAGAAAACTTTACACAACCACTGTACATTTAGGTTGAAAAACTGTCCTTGCATGAAAAATATACCTAGAAATCAAGTGGTAAACAAGAAGAAAGAAAAAAAACCATTAAGAAAAGATTAATGTTTTCATAATGTGCCATTTTCAGTTGATCAACTCCTCCTCTACTTGTCATTCCCACTCTGTTTTTACCTACAGTGTTCGTTAAGGCAAACAGCTAATCCATTTCTGAAGAGGTGCTGTGGAAATTGTGGACAAACAGCGAACATTTGGCATTAAAATAGATAGCACGTATGTAGCCTCTAGTAATATACATTAAGCATCTCTCTTGGACTTCAGGATAATGAGAGGGGAGGATGAACATGCGAACAATGTCAAAAAGGCTTAAAATTTAGCGTCCAAGCAATTTCTATTAATGCTCCTGTAGTTTTCAAGCTCTAAGTAGTATAGAATTTATGCAAATGCATTAAAGAATTCTAGCTTGGCAAGTACACCCAAGCAGGTTATTAAACTATATATACAGAAAGTGATAAATACAGAATTAAAAGAGTCCTTCTGCTTCTCCTTATAGCCTTGAAAATTGACAAAAAAAAACTTGAGGACAGCTCTACAATATTAAACATTAGGTAACCGCAGGAGCTGGGAAACCTACCTACACAAACTGATTAAAATACTCAGATGACTTTGTAGTGTTTAATACAATTCAGTTCGTAGTCAAGGGCACGAGACAACATTTAACAAAAATAATCACATCCATTGACCTAGAAATCAAACGTAAATAGATATGAATACAATCTCCAAAATCTGTCTTGAAGTGAACATTAACCATTTATTCAAAGTTATACAAGGATTTGAAGGATAAAGTCTTCTTCTGCAACAGGAAACCGACTTACAAGTTTCATGTCTCGGTTGAATCGCAGTGGAGGCGAGTGGGGCAGNAGCCAGGCAGCTAGAAAGTAAAAACGGGCTCAACAGCAGCCTCCTCCGGCTTGTTGTCCTCCCTGATTGCCTGCAAGCGTGGCGTTAGTAGCAGCGTGTTGAGGGCCGATTTTTATGCCGTTTGCCTGAAATGAAGTCGAACAGAGAGCGTGATCAGTTTACAACACCGACAGGCTGGAAAAGCTTTTTTGGTCTTGCTTGAAAAAAGGTCACAAGTTCTAAGGTAGGCAATAAACACAGCAAAAAGTTTATACGTTTTCAGTAACGTGTCTCCTTCATGATTAAATTTAATTTCAAGGAAGATGTTTTCCTTCTCATTTACATTTTATCCCCACATTACACTCTGCACCGCAACCTCCTCACCCCAAAAACACAAGAGTGAGAACTGTGATTGAGCACTACTTGGCGTAAGGCTTTAAAACCCAAACCAAAACAAAAACCCCAACCGTAGCGTTTGCTAGGAACATAGAACCTCTCCCCTCTCACCAAAACGTCCATTAGTTTAATAGTTTAATATAAAACTTTTCCTCTCTAGACAGCGTTTCTTTTTCTGTGTTGAATCAGCTGTAGAGGCTAAGGGCATACGAGTGTTCTGTGTCATCAATAATTTCTGTGATCCCGAAAGACGTGGCTACTTGCCAAGAACCCACACACAGCGCAGCTCTTTCATTCATCAAAATCACACTTATATCTTAACCCTCACTCCCTCAAGTGGATTTTACCTAAAAATACAGCACTTTGAGAAAAGTAATACAGTAGCTGCAGAAATTAAGCTCTTAAGGAAACTTTGCGTCACAGTAAATCTCAGATTTATAGTGCTTGGCAGTTGTTCTGCAACAGTAGTAGCCTTGGGGTTTCTGGCACTAGCTCAGTATTGACAGCAGCTGATGTGGTTTCTTTTCGCTCTTTGACTCCTCTTTAATAAAAAGCATGCCCTATGGCTCATTGGTTTTGCCCCCTCTGGGCTGATCGCAACTTCTTGAGGAATCAAGGAGCCAGACCTGGCGTCCGGCCAAATACAGAGCACGGACTGTTGGCTCTCGACAGCGCAGCGCAATCAAAGCTCCGTGAGGCACAGTAAAGCAGTCAGCTGCTATATCAGACTCCACAGATACCATCAGCACGCTTTTTCAGACCCCCTGATTACTGCCCAATTTAGATTGCACGACCGAGTCTATCTTCCCCAGGAAAAAAAAAACCAACCAAAGAGTAAAGAGAATGAAGTTTTTCATCCCTACGCTGAATTTTACAAGTGTTTCACCAATCACTGTACACACGCGTTTCCCAGCCGGAATTAGCGCCTTTGAAGGATTTCTAGTCACCTCTTATTCAGTTACAAGTTTCCCAATGCAAATTACTTTGCCTCCTGCAGAAGTTTCTCGTTATTTCCTCTCTGAAGGGCAATATTTTTAATGGTCTGAATTTTCTCATCTTGAAACACTGAAGCTGTTTCAACTGAGGTGCTGCCAGTTCCCTCACTGCTCCCTCAACAACTCTGCGAGGACGGTCGCGCCGAAAGAGGAGCGTCGGAGGGACGGTCCCGGCTGGAGACTGCACCCACCCCCAGAGCAGCCAGAGAGCAGAGAACGTGTGGTCTCACTCCCCACCTCAGCAGTGCCATTTAGGGACTTGCAGGATAAAAAAAAAACCATAATCCTTGGGCACCAGAAATGACTGACCACTTCAAACTATCAAATTTAAGCTTTTTTTATATACCCTGAATGTTAACGGAGAACTTATACGAGCCTAATATTTTTATAATATTTCTATACAACCCTAATATTTCTATTTATTACAACTGGATTTCAATCTGCTTGTTCTCTGGCCACGAACCCCTCATTTTCAACAGCACATTTAGAGGCATTATAGGTCCTTCTAGGCCATTGCACTACAAAAGTGCTCCCTCCCCCATCCCAAACAAGCAATGAGACAGGCCCCGATAATCTGTAATTTCAGTAATGTGCACAGGCAAAATGGCTAATCTTTTATTCCCCGCAGAATCCAGGCACCTAAACCAGGAACATTTCAAAAGTCTTTTATGTAAC
This sequence comes from Nycticryphes semicollaris, assembly GCA_013400055.1. NCBI lineage: Eukaryota > Metazoa > Chordata > Aves > Charadriiformes > Rostratulidae > Nycticryphes > Nycticryphes semicollaris. The sequence goes on from VXBJ01000269.1 coordinate 28,052, forward strand.
TCTCAAAGCAATCCCTCCCCTCCACTGGACAGCTCATGGAGTGCATCTGGCATATCAACATGGTCCCCCATTTACATAGTGGAAAATTATCTTTGAAAACAGATGACACCATATGGAGAAGTGGATGAAAGTGGATTTTCTTCTCTTTTGGGGATTTATATTATTTTGTGATGCTTCATGGATGGATAGGGTCACTTATTTTAATCCATTTTTATCACAATGGCAGACAATTCTATATCCAAATGGAACAGACCGATATTGTACTGTTCAGCCTTCCAGGGAAGGTGAATTCTGGACATTTAAAAACCCAAACAAACAACAAGTCCCCAGAGTACGAAAAGTTACCTCATTATTAATGTCAAAAACTCCTTCCTGGATTTTCTCGTAGATCGACTTTGCGGTGTTAATAAACGCCTAAAACAGAGGGGACAAAAAAAATACAATGAATGCAATATCCTTTGGTGTAAGATGCACTAATTGGAGTCCAATCTCATTTGCAATTGTTTCAGCGAGACTTTTCTTCCTGACCTCAGCAGGAACAGGTACAACAGCCACATCCTATAACCTTCCCTGAAGTAGCAACGGCGCACACGCTGTTTACAAAAACAGTGGCATTTTTCATAACATCTGTATCCTACAATCTGTTGGGCAGTAATTACAGGGGGGGGAAAAAAAAAAGGGGGGATTTAAGATATATAAATGACTTTTAAATTATTTATTTCTGACCCTTATGGATAGATTGTGTGGCAGATGGTTTCCCCTACCCTTAATATCTTTGTAATAGGCCACTCTAGATTAGAGTGCTTAGCAACATAAAACCACAGGGTACTTACAATGATGATGTAAGGATGCTGTCTGCTGGATGAAACCTTATGCTATCATTTAATATTCACCTAATTTTAAGAACATATTCTCTTTAATTAATCTTGCACGCGATAGGCAACGGACACCTTAATAGTGGAAAGGAGAGACCCCGGGTTTTGCTACTGTTTCTGAAAAAAAATCTATTGTTTTATTTCAGAGAAATGACTTTGACATTCAGGTCTGAAAAAGCAAACGATACAAACGCTCTTGGTTCAAGTTTACAGTCGATGATTCAATTTTTCATCTCTCATTTAACTTTATAGGTCAAGCAATGCCTAAAATAACGTATAATTTGAGAGGTGATTAACAACAGCTGATAATTGCAATCAATATCAAACATCCAGTTCTTTTTGTTTCAAAATACCAAGCCCATGCAATCCTACAAGATACGCTATCTGCCGCACGAGCAAATACAGACCTAATTCAAATATAAAAAAGTAAACAGGGTTCATGGAGAGGAACAAATCATACCTTTCCTCATTTCTACACTGGAAGCATTTGACTGCTGAACTTGCCACCAGAGCTTTGTTTCCTAATTAACAGGACTGATATGTTTTCACCTTTAAAGGCCTTACAGCTCCCCAGAGTAATCAATCTACTGCAGCTCAATTACTGCACCAAGCACACACCGCAGCCAGTGAAGGAGACTTGAACGACTGCGGCAGGAGCGGAAAGATATGAATATGCATAAACTCTAAGTGGGTGATCGAATCATCACAGAGGGTCATGAGAATTTGCAGCAAAATAATGAGAAGAATTAATCATTGCAGATTCACAAGGCACTTTAGGAAGTGAGTTCGTTTTTCAAACGCGCGTTAGAGTTGAGGAGAAGAACTGGCTTTTGGCCAACTACGAACTGATGCAAATTCCTCAGAAACTCAAGTTTTCAACGAAGGCAAAAAAAAAAAATTAAGAACTTACCTCAGTTTCTGATAACACACTAATTATACTAATGGCTTCATACCTGGGTCTACTGAAAGGTACGACTCAAAGGCTTTGGAAATTCACGCAGCTGGAATCTGTGAGGATACTTGGCTTCTAGTTCACCGGGACATTAAACAGAACTTGAAGGCTTAGAAATGTGTTATGATAACTTCATGTAAACAAGCACTTAACTATTGGCACTTCTGAGAGTTCTAGAAGATGTTGGCTCAGTACGCCTAGGCTCTCCGAATTACATGACATCTATCAAAATTGCTTTAGACCAACAAAACTAGAATTTGAACAGGCTACAAACTCCAAACTAACACAACTGAGTATAAAAATGTCTTCTGGATGCTACACTCCAGAACACATCACTACAGGAATACATCTATCTCACCAAAGACAGTAAAACGCGCTGGAAAATAAGAGTGTGATTTAATAACACTCAACCCCCCCCTCCAAGGCTATTTTAATATTAAACATATTGCCTCAGAACCCACTGATCTAAAAAAAATCCAAATACTCCCTTCCCTTCAGTTCTATCATTTCAGTTGTGCTGAAAACGACACAATCAGATACCACACTCCCCTCAGTGATTCTGGTGCACCACGTATTACTGTGAGCACAGCCCCCACTGTTCCTCTGTGTGGTAAAATGCCAACTTGCACTGGGTCACATGCACACACACACATATATATATATGTGTGTATAATTCCTATTTGAAAACAATGGTGTGACAAGAATAGAGCACACAATAAATCTACCTCGTGTTTTCTTCAGTTGGTATGGATTCTGAAAAATGACTACTAATCAGCCATGAAAAGAGACTTGCATCCCTCGAGACCTCCGTTTGTTTCTTGCATCCATGTATTTCAAGCCAGCCTATGCTTTGAGACTCAAAATAACCACCTGAGAACTGGACTGCAAACAGCACCCTACTCGCTTTAACAACATACTGTCAGATTTTGGCATTCCATGCCAGTGCCCCAATTAGTAAGGACAAGCAGGTGAACTCGCTCTAATTGACTTTTTTCCCAAAAATCTCCTTTTATACCACATGCTGGAACTCTTATCTGGAACACACAGTGTACCATAAACTCTCCATTATTTATGGCCAGTTTATCCTATTTGCAGATTAATGGAGCCAGGGACGCAGACGGACAAGAGCGGTTTCCCCTCAAATCCAGTTTGGATTTATCAGACCATGTGCAGGAACGCAGCTGTAGCCCTTCACACTCCAACCCAGGATCCAGGGGCAGTTCAGCCACTTCCACACCGCACCAGGACTCAACCAGTAAGCCCACATGGACTCTGCTGGCCACCAACCAAGCACTGTACACTCCCGTAACACTGCTGCTACTAAAGCTACTCCACCCCAAACCAGCTCAGGTCCTGGTTTATTCTCACCAGCCCAGGAGAGGCAGTAACAGAGTCAATCTGGATTTACACTCAGTCACTGGAAAGATGGCCAGGCCCCAGCACACAGTACCTCCATCGTGCATAAAACTGAGAGAGGCTTTTGCAAAACCAGGATGTCAGACTTCCACATATGGAAATTCTAGGCTGGATTTCAGGAAAAATAAAGACGACATTGTAACTTCAGGAAGATGTCTACATCTAATGTTTAAATTTTGTTTTTTATCTAAATCAGAGATTACTGATGCTTTTATCACAGAGTGATTCGGGTTGGAAGGGACCTTGATGATCATCTAGTTCCAACCCCCCTGCCATAGGGCAGGGACACCTCCCACCAGACCAGGTTGCTCAAAGCCCCATCCAGCCTGGCCTTGAACCCCTCCAGGGATGGGGCAGCCACCACCTCCCTAAACAATCTGGGCCAGTGCCTCACCACCCTCACAGGAAAGAATTTCTTTCTAATATCTCACCTAAATCTTCCTTCTTTCAGTCTAAAACCATTACCCCCTTCTCCTATCGCTCCACTCCCTTTTATGCACGAGACTACAGAACACATTGGTACCACAGCATTACAAAAAGCAGGTTGTATAAGCCTTATTTCAATGATTTGTTTTAATAGAACATCTTTCTCAATTGTTTTCCATTACAACTAAGTTCCCAAATAACAGTAATACCCCACTGAGGAAAATGACATCACGGTACGAGTGGAAGAGGGAGTCTTGTAAGCTGTGGTCTGCCTGTTGTGTCACACCTGCACCTACCACACACCTAACGAAGGAGGCTCGAGTCACAATATACCAGTAAAATACCAGTTTAGATGATTTGTGTAAGGAGTTCCCGAGATCACAGCACTACATAGGAATCAAGAAGTCTCACAGTGCTCACCTGAAAAACCATCCTGAACAACCCTAACCACAAAAGCTCAACTACCAAACAGTAGAGATGCTGCATTTAGGATAAATTAATCCTAAAAAAAATAAATTAAAAAACCCTGAAGGCAGAATTAAATTAACTTTGATGTCCATTTTATCACATGAAGTAAATAAGTAATGTAGGTTTACTACCTTTGGGACAAAACCAGGAAGAATGAATTCTGTAACCGGTCAAAACAAGGCAGGAAGTGAGACAGTAAGTTCCTGATACCTCTTGTCTTATGGAAGTTGGATACAGGAGTAATAATAAACTAAGGGCACCAGCACACGAATTACAGAACAGCTACACTTAGTTTTCACTTGGCAGATGTCAGTAACGTCACTTCTCTTTCCCAGAAAGCTAATGCCCTGCCAAGTGTTTCAGGACTTTCAGCTGAACCTAACAGGAAAAAACTTGTAAATGAACCACTGCTGCTTTTCAAAACTCGGATTTTACAAGTTCGTCTCTGCTTAAAACCAGCTCGGGTACCAGCTCGGGTACCATGCTGCCCTCTGCTGGCCACACCGACCGCACAGACAGCGCTTTCAAACGCTAACCGGGCCGTCATCATTTACACGCGCTTCCTTACAATTAAGTGAGGAATGCTTAAAGGTTAAATATCTAACAAATTCTAAAGCGCGATGCTCACCTCTGAGGGCAGCCAACACCTACAATTTCCTCCTCCTTCCCGATTTCCCATCTTATCTTTAAGCAGTAAGATACAAACTAGTTCTACTCAGATTATATCTTGTGTCACTTTACTGTAAAAGCTATTAATAATATCCTGTGATTTGCAAGTTTTATTAACTGAATCCCCACTAACCATATTACCAGGTCAAACAACTGTTTGTTTAGCAGTAATTACCTGAGGGGAAATAAAAAACACTTCTAAAAATCAGTTCAAATTTGGAAACTGCTAAGAATCTCATCTTTCCATGAGATTTTCATTTTTCCCTTCAGAATACTACAAAGGCCACCTTCCTTCCCTTACCTGTGACCAAGTAGTGCCACTACTGAAGTGACAGGGATTTTGAATATTCAGCATCCATTTAAACACAAGTATGAAAGAAGCTGCCTGAAGAGAAAATTAAGTTACAGCTGAAACAAAACCACTGAATGACCATGAACAGAAGTGCTCCCCTGCTCAGTCAAAACCGTTACTCTATTCAGATTTAATCCTAAATAATGATTCCATTATTGCTTTCTATTTATGTGCAGACAACTTGGACTAACAAAGACAATGCTCTTTGGATGAAAGCTTGGCACAGGGCTATATAATCCCCTCCATATGGGAAACTACTTACTAAAACTAACTCCCCCCCACCCCCGTCACCAAGTACAACTCCAGTGAGATCAGCTTCTGAACAGCGATGGTGCCTAGCACTGGTTAGACCAGTATCCAGGAAACTCTCCCACTTAAGGATGATCACATCAGCAGTCTAGAGTGCAAGAAGAATGCACAAAGATATTCCAGTTTCCCAAATACAGCCAGGTACCTTTACTTCTTGAGAATCAGAGAGGATTCAAGTGAATTCAAGAGAAGAGGAGACTGAGGGGTGACCTCATTAATGTCTATAAATATGTAAAGGGTGAGTGTCAGGAGGATGGAGCCAGGCTCTTCTCAGTGACAGGCAATGATAGGACAAGGGGCAATGGGTACAAGCTGAAACACAAGAGGTTCCACTTAAATATGAGGAAAAACTTCTTCACAGTGAGGGTGAGGGAACACTGGAAGGGGCTTCCCAGAGAGGTTGTGGAGTCTCCTTCTCTGGAGACATTCAAAGCCCACCTGGACGTGTTCCTGTGTGACCTGCTCTAGGTGTTCCTGCTCCAGCAGGGGGATTGGACTAAATGATCTTTCAAGGTCCCTTCCAATCCCTGATATTCTATGATTCTGTGATCAGATTACCATCATCCCCTCCTTTCCCCTCTGCCAACTGGGGAGGCTTCGTGAATCCATGGCCTGGGGAACCACTGCCACCAAGGCAAAGGATGGAGGGCAATCCTTTGAAACTTGGCCCCGGTTAATGTGGGTGAATTGTCCCTTCCAACCCCTGATACTCTGTGAAAAGAACGAAATGCACTGCTGATCCAGCTTAGAAATAACTGAGGAAGAAAAGCTCAAAAATTCCATTGTGTTTTGATAGCTGGGCACCTTGACAGGTTGCTAAAAGGAAATCAACAACATCCCCTCCGCCCCTGTTTAAATACATACGGTACTGCTGAAGAGACCAGTATAACGGGCCTTGCACCACAGTCAAATTTTATCTCCTTAAGGAGCAAGGGAAACACTTTTGGCCAGGATAAATGGATCATGGAATGGTTTGGGTTGGAAGGGACTTTTAAAGGTCATCTAGTCCAACCTCCCCTGCAATGAGCAGGGGCATTGTTAACTACAATAGGCTGTTCAGAGCCCTGTCCAACCTGACCTTGAGTGTTTCCAGGGATGGGACATCTATCACCTCTCTGGGCAACCTGGGCCAGTGTTTCACCATCCCCATTGTCTTTGAGTTTAAAGCCATTATCTCTCGTTCTGTCATGACAGGCCCTATTGAAAAGTGTCTCCATCTTTCCTGTAGACCCTCTTTAAGTACCAAATAGCCGCAATAAAGTCTCCCTGGAGCCTTCTCCAGGCTAAAAACAACTACAACTCTCTCAGCCTGTCCTCAGGGGAGAGGTGCTCCAGCTCTCTGAGCACCTTTATGGCCCTCCTCTGGACCAGCTCCAACAGGTCCATATCTTTCTTGTGCTGTGGGATCCAGAGCTGGACAGAGTACTCCAAGTGGGGTCTCACCAGAGTAGAGGGGCACAATCACCTCTCTGGACCTGCTCCCCACACTTCTTTTGATGCAGCCCAGGATGTGGTAAGCTTTCTGGACTGTGAGCACACATTGCAAGCTCAAGTTGAGCTTCTCATCCACCAACACCCCCAAGTCCTTCTCAGCAGGGCTGCTCTCACCCCCTTCATCCCCCAGCCTGTACTGATACTAGGGGTTGCCCTGATTCGTTTGCAGGATCTTGCACTTGACCTTGTTGAACCTCATTAGATTCACATGGTCCCACTTCTCAAACCTGTCCAGGTCCACTGGAATGGCATCCCTTCCCTCAGGCATGTCCACTGCACTGCTCAGCTTGATGTCATCTGCAAACTTGTTGAGGGTTCACTCGATCCCACTACGTCACTGGTGAAGATATTACACAGCACCAGCCCCAGTACAGACCCTGATATTCTTAGGCTATTCTTCCTCATTATACTTTGGACAGATACCTCAAAGTTGGATCTAACTACTTCTCTTAAATGGGTGGAAGGAGAGCTTAAACCCTGCTACTGAAGACTGCGTAGCTTCTTCATTGTCACTTTTCCTGGAAATCACCCCTATGTTACTTCCTCCAACACCCAGAAACAAACTTCCATTACAGCTTGGTTTTGTGTAGCAACCACGAAGCAACGCAACACCGGCGCTAAAGCAGCAGGCCAAGGCTCTGTCAGTCAACTGCATGATCTCAGTATGGTAAAGTCCCTCTTTTGGGAAGGGAAAAAGGAAAGACATCACCTGTTATCTGGGAATGTTCTAGCCTGTTATATTTAGCATTTCCATCCATACAAATGCACGTGCCTGACAGTAACAGTGTCTTTCTCCAAGGAACCCTTTTTGACAGTATTTCCTACTGATGGGTAGGATTAAAAATGCTGTTGAGTAATTAAGGGGATATTCTTTCCCCACCAAGCCCCATAGCTTCCCTCTTGCCCCCTCCCTTATGGCCTCCTTACAATTAAAGGGAGCCCCCATGACCCCAGTAGTTATGTCTAAAAAGTCTAGTACTTTCACAAAAGGTGAGAATTTCAAGACTCAAATTAAACACAATTTACCTGAAACCTACCAAGTAGAAGTGCCTGCTTCAACACTTTTGATACAAAGGTGTTTGAAAATATCTGGTATTTTAATCCAGAACCAAATTCAGAGACTCACAATGTCCAGCTCTTCAGATCCAGCATATTTCCACAAATGCAAAAACTCAACATTATTACTTTCTTAGCCTTTGGTTTCCCAAAAAAGCCAGTAAAGGTGTTCCCCATTGCCACCGCCTAAGGTAACATTTGTAGACACAGGGCCACAGGTTTCTTCTGCTTAAAAACTAATCTAATTTTAGCTGAATTACCTCAAATATTATCATTCCTGTTTAGTTTCTACATCCTCAGACATTCTCAAAACCAGTTTCTTCCCAGTCCTGAAGTCATGTACTGAAGGTTTGCTGGATTTGCCTGTTTCACATACTCGTTCTCAAACGCTGCCCATTCCACGTGATTTATTTCCTTGTTACCTTCTTTTTTGATACCTAACAGTCCAAAAATCAGCATTAAAATGAAAATGGTCTCTTCTTTTGTCCACAGTGATATTTTTCACCTACTGTGTCTACTCCTCCTCACTTATTTTTACTGGCCCAGAGTAAGATGTTGCTCCCCCAGCTGTAACTGTTCCCGGATCCTGCCACCTCTTTCAGTGTTGACTGAGAATACCACTTAAGGAATGCATTTAGTTGTCACTAAAAAGGATTACATCCTAAAGCCTTTCCATGAGAATTATAAAGTTATAGTATATGCACACAATCACTCATCAGGAGAGGATTCTCTTTGAACTTTCTGACAACAAACTTTATGCTTATTTTCCTCCTGATAATCAGAGACACACTAGGTACTGGACAACTCTAGCACATGTTTTTTGACACTGAGAGAGGTGCTAATGTTAGAATCAGGCAGTAACAAACCAGGATGAAGTCAGTGCAAGCTGTTTGTTACTCTTACTATAACTTTTCAAAAAAACCCTAAATATTTCAAAACTAGAAGGCTTTACCTTCTAGAACAGGAGCTGTCATTTAGGACATTAAACGGACATTCAGGACAGCATTTAAATGCATCATTTTGCATTTAGGACAATTTTGGAAGAGAGTCTGGGTAGATACTGCAGTATGAGAAGCTGAACCGTGTCATGCTATTATAAAAAAGGATGTATGAACAGAGTATTGGCTTGAAAGACATGTGAAGCAATCTTTCTGCTTTACACAGCGCTAACATCTCAGCTGGAGCTCTTTGTCCACCACCGCACTCTGTCTGGCTGGGATGGCGTTAGTTTTCTTTACAGCAGCCTGTATGGTGCTGTGTTTTGGGTTTGTGCCTACGACAGAGTTGATAACACTGATGTTTTAGCTGCTGCTGAGCACTGCTTGCACAGTGTCAAGGTTTTCTGTTTCCTGCCCCGCCCCCCGCAGTGATTAGGCTTAGGGTAGGCAAAATCTGGCAGGCGGGATGGGGATGTGTGGGGACACAGCCAGGACAGCTGACCAGAACTGCCTTAAGGGATATTTCATACTATACAACATCATGCTCAACAATAAAAAACAAAGGGTAGTCTTTCCAAAAGAGCTGTTGCTCAGAGATTGGCTGGGAGTCAATCCATTTGTGGGAAGTTGTGAGTGACTGCCTTTCCATCGCTCTTTCCCCGCCACCTCTTCCCCTCATTTATTAAATTCTTTATCTCAACCCCTGAGGTTTTTTTTCTTTCTTTGGCTCTTCTGGTTCTTTCCCCCATCCCACTGTACGGGGTGAGTAAGGGGGCAACTGAATTAGTACTTAGTTGCTGGCTGAGGTCAACCCACCACAACCACTCTTCAAAAAAAAAGACGTGCAGCAAATCGAGGTGAGATACGTAAGAACTCACACGTGTCCAGAAATATGAACTATAAGCAAAACTTCAAAACCCTGAAGGTCTTTAAAGCAGAGAAGAAAAGGCTGAAAAACCTTATTGCAGCAAAGAAAATTCCTGCTAGGTAGCCAAAGTGAAAGATGGCAACAATACAAATACCAAAGCCTGGCAATAGATTGCTCTGAAGAGTTGTGAAGTATCAGAAGACTTTAGAACTGGTCAGATTGACACCTGCCAAGGACACCAATAGCTTGGCTTGCTTTGGACTAGCAAATCTGTTCTAGTCATTTTACACTTCAGGGCAGACAGAAGTACCATTTTCTCTGGTCAAATTAAAAAAAGTCAACAACAAAACAAAACCAACAACAAGTGTATTAATTACTAGAGTCTCAACAGTATTATTAGTGTTCTGCAATCAGATGAAACACAAATAATTCTATTTCTCTCAATATAAATTAAAGAGTAGTTAATTCAAGTTAGGGAACCAAACAACTAGAGGAATAGTATCTGTACAAGCAAAGTGCAATTCCAAACAGCTGTTTTACTAAAATAGGAGTGTTCAGCAAAGTTACCTCCTCTACGTTGGAAGCAGTTTTGGCAGAGGTCTCCATAAAGATAAGTCCATGCTCTCGTGCAAATGCTTCACCTTCCTCTTTCTTGACTTCTCGTCTAGATTCTAAATCACTGAGATGGAAATAAAAAAAAAATTCAGTTGCAAGGCCTAACCTGTCCACGTCAATATTATTCTTCAGAGATATATTTAGATGCCAAGAGTCCCCATTAGAAGTTATGTACATAAGAATATCTATTCCTGCCCTTACACAGACTAGAATTAGTGTAAGCCCTGCCCTTACAGTACAGGGAACAGCCACAGACACCACACTTGCCCGAGCTATCAGCTGACACAGATCTTGTCAAAGACTTCATGAAATGGTTTTCAACAGGATGTGTGTATTTGTATCTCACTATTCACTGAAAGCTAGCTTTAGTCATTGTCATTTTAGGTAACTATCACTCTCTTCTAGTGAAACATTATCTACCAATCCACACTGTAAAGCTGAGCTAGTAGTGGACTTGTACAAATTATTTCTTAACTATTAAAAAAAAAAAATAACTTAAAAACAAATTTCATTTTTTCCTATCCAGTAGCAAAACTTCATACAGTCAATTTCTGTTCTGGTAAAAAGACTTAAAAGTAAAAATAAATTACTTTGAACTACAATAGCTGTTGTCTCCCAATCAGCTTGGATTTAGGTTTTGAAACTCCAGGCCTGGCCCTGCAACAGCAGAAGAATTTGAAGTGACTGCTACACAATTTCTTGTTTCCTGCTTTCCAAGCAGTTTAGGTGAAAGTTAAATATTACACAAAAGAACAAAAAAATGCCCTCTTGGGCTGAACAACTAAAACCAAATCCACTTCAGTAAATCTTAAGACACATAAGTATTTCATTCATAGTTTTTAAAGCTTCTTTAGGAATAAGGAGCACACAGTTTGCTCTTTGTAAGTACATCTTGAGCAATAACAATGCTACATTTATAAATAATCAATATTAAATGAAACTTTATATAAATATATGTTGTGCATGTAAAAATATTTTCTCAGCTACACACTTTTAAACTAAACAGCATACAAACACAGATGTTTAATTTGCACCCAGAATATCAATAAAAAAATATATCATACTGGGTTTCAGTGCTGCCATCCTTGTAATTATACATATAGTGAAAATAAACGATACTCACTGTGGCATCTACTTTGCAGCAAGGCAGGTTTTTGTTACTTTTACAACTACAATTCAGCACATCATTTAAACATGGGAGCATTTGAAGATAAGGATACAAGAAACGTCTTCTCAAAACAATGTTAAAGTTGACGTTCATTACACGTAAGCGTTTCCTGTACCTCAGCCCCAGGCTTCAGATGTCTTAACAAGGTGTTCATTCTCATGTCCCTGAAGTAGCTATCTCAGAGTGTCTTTTTGAACTGGAGCAACATCTTTGTTTGCTTTTACCGTGCTACCTTCAAAAACATCTTGTCTAAGACCTTGATTCACTGCAGCCTTATCTCCATGACAGAACAGAAACAAACAACTCTTGATTTGAAACAGCGCAGCTGCATCGAAAATTGCAGTAATAACCCAGTCAAAACTCACTACTGATATCTAAACGGAGTCTTAAAGAGTTTTAACTGCTTCTACTAACCACAGTTGTCTTCCTCTCTCCATTCCAATAAGCTGAAGCATTTGGTCTTACTAGATCAATATAGCTATGTTTTGTTCTGGAAAGAAGATTAAGTACAGTATTTGTCATGTTTTGACACTAGTATTTGTAATGTTTTCAAAAAACAGTTACTATATTGCAGATTAAATTCTCAACACTCTTCAAATCCAACAATAAGTCAGTACTACAGATGTATACAAAGTGCACTTTGGGGACTCATAAGACCAAAATTTATTCCTTCAAAAAATATTATGTTAGTTTACACGTTCTTCCTTCCACCCATCTCTAGGAGTACACCCTACCATAAGAACTCCCGTAACATGCTTTCAGGATAGCACAGCATAATTGATGGAGTTTTCTTCCCATCCACCTCTTTGAGGCTTGAAAATAATTCCCTTTAAAAAAATACTTTCATAAAGAACTTTTACTTCACGTGGCACTTTATAATCTGTAACTTAAAATATATGATTTAAGTATATTTATTTTTTGGAATAAAACCTAGTTGTAGCTGGGAATTACTGAGGTAGCTGCAAGTAATGTATTGTAAGAGTCATGTGGTATGGTTTGAATCAGCAGAACACAAGACAAAAGTTTAATTTAAGAGGTAAGAATAACGAGGAATAGTTACAGATGTCAACCAAGTAGGCAAACTTATGGAATACAGTACACTTTACTGTTTCTCTCAGTGCCATATTTTTACTCACATCAGCATAAAAACAGTAGGTGAGGGACATCATGGGTTACCAAAGCTTCTTTTAATAAAAGAGATTACATTTTTTGTAGCAATTTGTGCAGACTACGCTTATCACATTCCTCAATTAAAAAGAACATCGTCAGTCATTTTGCAGATTAGGTATAAAGATGTGGACAAGCTTCACAATCACTTAATGCTAAACGTTTTTTCAGAGGGAGGTAGAGAGTCAGAGGCAGAAGGAGAAGAATAGAAGGGAGAAGAAGGGGGAAGAAGAAGAAAGCAAGAGGTGAACGGTCTAGAGTAGCAAAACCAGACTCTTTACTGTAAGGCTGTTTCTCAGTAGTATCTAAGAAATGATCAGGCTGTTCATTAAATTTTAAAGGACAAGCACTCACACACACCATGATTTCAATAGCAGCTTTACCTTCCAGAATTGCTGAGGCATAGAGACATGTTAGGGTCAATTAGGAAAAGGCCCATAACTAATGGATTATTAGATTGTGAGATGATGCTTCTTGATATTTGGCAAAACCCTACACCCAGCCAAAAATTTAAAAAATTAAAAAAATCTTCTAGCCATGATGCTACTGTTCACAGGCTCAAGAACTAAAAAAAATTACAGCTAAACTTAATGTATTCACTGATAGGTTTTTCTAATGAATTTCAATACAGATCAAAGTCCCAGCATCAACAAGGAACCATTTTAGAACTCTGGACAGTTTAGCTGATAAGAAGAACCAAGTAAATAATGGGTGATGCACTTCCAAAACTTCTAGTTGTATTTTCATCACTCAGCATCTAAGAGCAGCCTGAGTTCACCAAAAAACGGTGGAAAAGCTTTCTCTGCCCCAGGTAAAACACACAGAATATGACACAGGCTTAGAATTCAGAAACACCTGGTATGATCATTGAGGTGTGCACATTTTACGTTTGAGAAAAAATTTTGAAGCGAATCCTGTAGCATAAACTCTTCTTTTTTCTTTTATTATTAATATTTTCTCTTCTGTGATTCTTAACCAAAAACTAAAGCACTTTAGTATGCTTAAAATTTGGAGTCATATTCTCTTTGTAAGGGAGAGAACTAGGTGCTTCTAAATGGTGATACCAGATGTAAAAGAGGAAAATAATTCATATAATCCATGACTTCATGCATTCACAGTCAATCCTTTTAAAATAAAATTACTTCTAAAAAAGGTACTCAGAACACAGGGCAGTTTATCCACACGTGCTGCACATTGTATTAGTCTAATTAGAAAGGGAAAGGTTTTAGATTTACCATAGAACTATGTCCAGTGAGTGAAAGCAATTTAAAGCTAACAGACTGCCTACAAATAAGGAAACACAAAAGCTGAAATCCAGAGCAGACACAGGTCTTTACCACTTAGGAAACTCTAAGTGGTTAAATTTTACCTTTTATTTCCAATAAGCATTATAACCATGTTGGAATTGGAATGCTGACGAGCATCTTCTAACCAAGTTGTCAAGTGGTTGAAAGTGTCCCTCCTAAGTATGGAAGAGAATGAAAATTAAAAGTAGTATTTCAAGAAATCTCCTTCCCTTCTGTTAAGTCAGCTTCTCTACTCGAGTAACCAGCTCATTTATTAGTACACATGCTCCAGGGATAAAAGCTAGTAATCCCTTTGTGAGAGGGAGAACAGGCGAACAAGAATTTAGTAAACAAGAGCATTAATGAACTCTGCCTAAAAAGTAATTGAAAACACGTTTGCTACAAAGAGCAAAGAGGATTCTTATAGCTGTAATAATCTGTAATTTTATATTCGTATAAAAATCTGCTAAATGGGATTTTCAAATTCCCTAACAGCCACGACCAATTCAAACAACAGTACAGAAAAAAAATCACATATTGTAATGTTTGTTCTACTGAAGGCAGAAAACAAATGATAATTTTCTGTGAGCTTATAAACTGAATAATGAATTTAGCAGCAGCCTTTTAAAGTAAGGTACATGAATATGGTATTTTACAGATTTGACAGAATATGTACAGTAAATATTAAACCAGGTGCTTGTAAATCTTGTTTAAGATTTCACATGAGCAAAACCATCTAGTTATGAATCAAAGACTGATCTGCTGGAAACCCAATGGAAAGAATACATTGCCTCCAGATATTAAAAAACCCAGAAACAAAACTGGGAACAGAAGGAAAGATGTCTAGGAAGTCTCTAGTAAAAATTGTTGCTTAATTCATCAACGAAAGCCAAGATCCACAAAGGGAGCCCACACAACCTAGTAAGATCTCAGAGCCTGAGCATTTTTCTAAACCAGCCACACAGCACCCCCAGTTTTGCAGACAAGTTGTACAGAGGCTTCATTCAATGCAGCAGGAAAACTCTCTGAACAGCCAGCTCCAAAAATCACCCTAAGACCTGGATTTCCCCAACCTCATAAAACCACACCACAATGGTAGAACTTTCCTGCTATTTTTATGTAACCAAACTTTGATGTTTTTACTATTTCACTCCTTTGCAGGATGGCACTTCAATTAAAAAAAAAAAAAATCTGCTATTGTTAAAGAAAAATTACAGCTCAGGGTAATAAAAACACTAGAAAGGAATTAAGGAAATATTTTAAGGCCTTTCTCAATAAAGGTAATCCAGACGTTCAACATCAAATAGTTTAGTAAAATATTTTGTTTCACTGCTCCCAAGACTTTAGGTATACTTATTCTCAACTGCTATGCAGAGAAAATTGGAAGTATATAGGTTAAATATACTTGACTTTGAGCACTTAAGGAAAAGTTGGCAAAACATTACACTACAAATATATACATAAAAAGCCAAACGAAATGAAACATTTTAACACCACCACATAGCACAGCACAATTCTACAAAGAAATAATTTTAATTCAGTTGTACTTCCTCAGTAGTCTCACCTTGTAATGTCATACACTAGTAAAGCCCCTGCTGCCCCTCTGTAGTACGACCGTGTAATGGAACGGAAGGACTCCTGCCCTGCCTGGAGAAGACAAAGTTTCATTATTTCACATCTCAAATTTGTTTTTTGGTGCTGAAAATAACAAACTCAGAATGACAGAATTATACAATTCTATTTTTGAGATATCAGTATGGAGGGGAAATCAGAGAGGGCACAACTGGGGACAAAGTCTTTACCACTAGCAAGAGAAGGCACATAAGGAGAAGACACCAACTAGAGCACAGTGCTGTTTAAAAAAATAAATAATAAATCGGAACAAGACCTCTAAACCTTTTTTGGCAATCCCTGACAACCCAATTTACTGAATGGCTTCACAATACATGAATCATTATTAGAGCACAGAATGGACTCCTAGCAACTAAGCTCTGAAGACAAATTTGAAAGGAAGCAAATAACCCAGAGCTTCACATTTGAATTCAATAACCCGCTCCCTGGGGCAGCTGTTGACACTAGAATAAATAAAGCCCATTGTAAATAAATGATGAATGACATCTTTACGCCCACCATCTGCTGGTGTAAAGGTTGTTGGAAGGCCAAGGATGCAGATTTTATCCGTTATATCATAAACTGCAGCCAGCTTTCAACAGTCTTCAGATGGAATTCTTTCAGTAATCATTTTATTATGAAAAAACAGAAAATGGTTCTGAATTCAATTTTACACAATTCTGCTCCACAGTTAATCAATTTCCTCTGTACTTGACAAATAATGCTTGTCAAACAGCTACAGGATGCAAGAGTCATCTTCATATGCACTGGTGAAAAACTTCAGAGATCCTACATAAATTAGACAGTTCTCACAGAAAAGTATTGTGGAAAAATCTCAGCACTAGCTCAAAAGAACACAGGCCTGAAAAATAAATATTCATAATTGCAGACCTTGAGCTCCCCATGCTCATGTTGTTCAGAAGTGCTATTCTAGCACCTGGCTGTTGTTAGAAGAAATGTTTACTTCTAATATTTAGTAGTAGCAGAAACTTTAGCGTAATTCCGAGCCGAAACAGAACCCGATTAAAAACCACAAATATTAATGCTGAACCCCCCTATATGCAGCAAGATAATTATCTGCACAACTACAGGAAATTACCCTGATTTAAAACCATGAAAAGCAAGAATGAAATCTTTTTCAAATACAAGCTATCCTTCACCCCACCTAAAAAAAAAATAATCAGTGTACAGAGAATTTCTCTGCTCAGGTACTATACTTTTCTTAACACAAGGTTTACTGGAATTCGAGAACAACTTGATCTAGATTCTGTCACTCAACAAGAACAACAGTGCAAATTTTGACATGTTCAGTCTTCAAAAAAATCCGTATCCTCCAGACTAATCTCAAAATCCTAGAATACCAGGTTGAAAGGGACCTCAAGGATCACCTGGTCCAACCTCTCCTGGCAAAAGCACCATCTAGATAAGATGGCCCAGAACCTTCTCCAGCTGAATCTTAAAAGTGTCCAATGATGGGGAATCCACCCCTTCTCTGGGGACATTATTCCAAAGGCTGATTACTCTCATTGTGAAAAATTGTTCTCTTAAGTCCAGTCAGAATCTCATCTGGAGTAATTTGTACCCATTATCTCTTGCCTTTTTGACGTAGCTCCTTGTAAAAAGGTTGTCTCTATCTTCTTTATAGCCACCCTTTATGTGCTAGAATGTGGTGATAAGGTCTCCCCTAAGCTTTCTTTTCTGAAGATTGAACAAAACCAGTTCTCTCAGCCTCATATGGCAGGCTTCCCAGTCCTTTGATCATCTCAGTGCCCCTTCTCTGCACCCTTTCCAGCCTTTCCACATCTTTTTTGCATAGTGGGGGCCAAAATTGAACACAATGTTCTAGGTGTGGCCTGACAAGCACTGAGTGGGACAATGACTTCTTCATGCCTGCTGGTGATACCCTTGTTGATGCAACCCAGCATCCTGTTGATTGCCTTTGCCGCCTCAGGGTACTCTTCACTCATCTTGAGATTACTGTTGACTAGGCCTTCCAGTTCCCTTTCCACAGAACTGCTCCCCGCTGGGTAGAGCCCAGAGTTTGCTGTACTCCTGGATTATATTTTCCCAGGTACAAGACCTTACACTTGTCCCTGTTGAATTTCATAAGGTTCTCGTTAGCTGACTCTTCCAACCTATCTAAGTCTTCCTGCAGAGTGGCTCATGTGTCCACCTCCCTACTCAGTTTGGTGTCATCATCAAACTTCATCAGGGTACATTTGACCCCATCATTCAGACCATTGATCCCTAGGGGACCCTACTTGTGACAGGTTCCTCAGCTACTTCAGTTTTTAAAAAACCCACACTTTGTCTTAGCCATTCCAGTGGAAAAAGTTACAAAAGGTAAACAACATATTTAATAGTTTCAACACGATTGGAATACACCAGTTATATGCACCTGGCTGAGAGCCCAAGTGCGCCTTTATGAAAACTAAGGTAGTAGAATACAATCTGCTAGAATGCACCAAGGAACAGCAAGAAACCAAGTTTTTCCTGCAATACATGGTTCCCTAGAATCTCCACCAAGGCCTGCAACTTTTTCTTGGTGTGGTGACTAGCTCAAGTGGATGGTAGATGCATAAAACGTTTTCCTCCTAAATACACAACAGACACGTTATTGTTGCCGGTGTATTCCACGAGTTGCCTCAAATCACAGGTGGAATCGACTTTGCCTACCACGTTAACATTGCCTGCTCATAATTTCCTCCCTGACATAAATTGTTCACTTTCCTGAGTAAGTTAATCATGGTCAACCAAGACTGTCAGGAGTTCTAGCAGATTTTACAAAAATTGTAAGAATTGTGAGTTCTTACAAGAATCACTTCGTTCCGAAAGTTCAGTATCTAAATCCTGAAAATACTTTTAACATTTTAAATTATGTCTAACTTGCCCATGATGAAATTTAAATATCCTGGTTACCTGAAGGAAAGATTGGGGAAGGGGTGGAAAATGCCACCTCTTCTTCACCAAAGATAAAAACTTCTATATAGCAATAATGAATCTGTGCTTATGACACACTACACAAACTGAATTCCCTTTCATTCTAAACAGAAAAAAACAAACTTTCTGTAAAGAAACTCCAAGATACTTATGCTTACATAATATATTTTTATATTATATATGAAATAATAAGAAACACCTCATATATGTCTCATATACTGTCTATTTTAATAGTATTAATCTGAATGAGAGATCTAGAAGGTCAACATAGCAGGGTTAGACACTTGGAATATACTCCATGGCTTTGCTTCTTTTATTGAAAAGTTTTGTTATTACTTTAAGCATTTCTCAGCTGATAACTTGCGTTCTGCCCTCCCACCTTTTCTTTTCACCCAAGAGGGATAAGCTATTCCAAAAGAAGACAAAACAAAACAAGTGTAGGAATTGACCAAAAACTGACTTAAAAAAAGACAAAACCAAACCAAACCAAAACAAAACCCCAGGTGTGTTATAATTGTACTTTATCAGTCTTGCAAAGTAGGATCAACCCAAGCTTAGCAACTTGCTACATGGAGTAACAGACAGAAGTAGCAGTTTGGAAGCTCAGCATGAATTAAAACCAGCTTTGATACCAGACAAAAGCCCTTTATCTTAAGTGGAATTAACATTGTTCTTACCATCCCTTCCACATTTCCCCAAAATCCAGCACGTCCTTTTATCCCCCCTGTTCCAGATTTAAAAGTTTTTATTCATAGAATCACAGAATGGTTGAGGTGGGAAGGGACATCTGGAGCTCACCTGTTCCAGTCCCCTGGCTCAAGCGAGGCCACCTAGAGCAGGTTGCTCAGGTCCACATCCAGATGACTTTTGAAGACCTCCAAGGATGGAGTCTCTACCATGTCTATGGGCAACCTGTGTGCTATGTGTGGGGGGAGAGGGCTGTGGGAATAGTAGTACCAGTAGCCACCAAACGGATGTTGGATGGGGTATCTCCCAAGGCCATCTTACATCTAGCACAGGCAACACAAGCCTTTGCTCTGAGGCAACCTCGGCTCTACCCACTTTCAGAGTTACACTGCAGTAGAAGCAGGAAGATAAAAGACCTTTGGGTAACAAACCATGACAGCATTTCACACGTAGGAACTCTAGCTCAGACCAGGCTGTCTCTGGAAACCAATAAAGGCTTACCAAACATGCCTGAACACGTGTCCTCTCTCTTCAGAGAAAAAGGTGCGAGTAGTTCACTCATCATGAAAAAATGTGGGCTGCTGATAAACAAGTGATATTTTAAGTGCTAAGTAACATTCCTGTTGGCTGTTTTCAGGACTGTAAGCTTTTACAATTCACATCATGTTAGTTAACAAACTGTCTGATATGAGAGGCTTCTGGAATCATAGTTCTAGGAGTCTTCAAAATAGAACAGAAGTCTTCATCCCTGCTTGAACTCTAGAACTGCATGGACATACATGCCATGTGCTTCTCTAAATACACTTCAGTGTAGAGACCAAAAGGTAATTTCAAAATAACGATGGAAGCAGAACGTGAAACATTATCAACCACCTTGGGTCACTAAGATACACAGAGATTTAGGGCCTGCACTGAAGTTTTCAGGAACGTTTAAACTATGGAACTGCGTTACCACTGACACAGCATCTGTGGCACATTTGAGAAGAGACTCCATGTGTCACCATTCCTACAGGAAACCTCCGTGTTATTTCCAAGTGTGCAGTATAGTCATGTAGGTGTCAGTTCCAAAATGTGCAGGCAAGTTTTTGCTATCAAAAGGGGTTCCTTGCAAGTTCCTTAACTGCCTATTTTTGATCTACAAACTAAGGAAAATAAAAATAAAAAGAAGAGCCATGATGCAGTGCAAGAAAGTAGTTAATGAGTCCATTAATCTTACAGAATTCTGTATTCTAAATACTGAAGAGTATGGGAAGTTTCTTCAAGGACAAAGTTATCCGAATACATCCCAGCAGGCCTTCAACATCCCAGCTGACCAGTAGGTTTTACTAGGAGGAAACATAATTGTATCCATCTACATGAAAAATGAGAAACTCTAGTGTACCATAGCTAGTAGCTCCAGACTCCTTTACTTCTAAAAGGGGCATAGATGTGTGGTGTGCTCAAACCCAGTGACAGAACACCTCATTCACACTGGGAATTATCACTCATTTAAACTTATTTACACTTTCATAAGCTTTAAAAGAAACTAAATAGACATCTAAGAAACAACAACTCACACAAGTGTCACACTCCCTGTAACAACTGCCAGCTGGGAACTGCTCCACAAAGTTGAACTCTGGAACAAAACATTCCAGAAAGAGAGAGGAGCAATGCATACCTTTGAATATAGCTGTGAAAGTTATAAATAACAGACTTTTAGTCACAGGGCAACTTGTTTATACAAATGCAATCATCTTTCTTGCAATGATGCCTCTACTCCAGAAAAAGAAGAATTTTAAGGTGATTTACTAGCATGTATTATGAAGAACAGGCATCAGAGTAGTATAAAAAACCCCCACGCTGTTGCTTTTCAGAAAAGACGTTCCTGAACAGGAACAGAACTAAAGACAAATCTGTAACAATTTAAGAAAGTGTCAGAATTTATGTGGAGGATTAAGCCAAGTTACATGTTCTTTCAGAATAACCCTGTCAGCATCCTAGTAAGAACTGAAACTTCAAGAGGACTAAAGATCCCCAAGGGTGAAACCGTACACGTCTACATACAGATCACTTGTACTTAAGCCTTTTCTTCTGATGTTGAATCCGTGCCATTTAGACATCCAAAGCAATTCCCAACACATCACAGAAAGCTTTAGTCTGTTAGAATTATCCTTATGATTTATTTCAGGTTATAAATATATTTGACACCTTTAGGATTTAAGTAGCTACCTCATTAAAATGGGAGTCCCACTATGGACAAAAGCAAGTTTTACCCTCCTTCAAAAGAACAGCCTTATCCTCAGCAAGAGCTTGAGCTGTTATTGTACAAATCCACAGATTAACTGACAAGAAATATGTAACCAGTCAGAAAATAAAATGCCAATAATATAGCATTTCAATACCCAAACACATTTAGGCACACAACAGACAAAGGTTCATGAACACTAAGCTAGAAGGTGTATTACATGACCTCAGCTTCCTAAAGTGCCACCACGGATGTGAACCGTAACTCGGCTACTGGCACGAAAATTCAGATGATGCTCCTATTGCATAAACTGCCAAAGGAATAATTATTAAATGGATAAATTCCCCCTGTGTCCCTGCCCCATGGCAGGGGGGTTGGAACTCGATGATCTTTAAGGTCCCTTCCAACTCTAACCATTCCATGATTCTACGAATCCAGAAGTAAGTTACTGCTCCCACACAGCAGCAAATGCAGCCTGTGAAATGATGAGCAAAGCAGTTTCAGGAACCAAAATAGATCCTCTGCAAGTTCTTGGTACTTCACAGCAGTAACACGGAGAGCCAAGAGCACCGAGTCATCATAACCTGAGCTGCAAGATGTAGCCACGTTCTTGCAGGTATAATGGATATAGAGTCAGATGAATAAAAATACAGTAGAAGAATTCCCCAACTGCCCATGAACATGAAGATATGCTCTGACTACCAAAGCAAGTAGAAAATATCATGAAGCAGCCATATAGTAAAGAACTCTGAGAGGGGAGCGCTACATCCTATCAATTGTCAGTATCACTAACAGGAAGTGACTCTTTATTTCATGAATTAAGATACAAATCACAAAAGTACACAAAAAACCCCCTCCGTTTCCAACTACTAGTATATTCCAAATGCATGAAAGGGGGACAGAGAAGTCACGCTGCAGTTTGAAGGAAGAGAGACATACCTGCAACAACTATGCCTTCTGTCTTGCACAGAGTATTTTGTGCAAGCTCTCAACTACTAGAAGACACTGTCAATTTAATTTGGAAGCTCACTTGTATGGAAAGCAAGAAATAACTTGAGATTATCTTATGAAAAAGAAAAGATTATTTCTGATACTTAGTCTGAGCAAGACTAGTCTTAGGCTAAGCAAGACTAAGGCGTTGTAGAAACATAAAAATGAATAAAAACAAATAGTTATCACAGCTTTCCATAAAATGAAGTAGAAATAGATTATGAAAGAAATATTGCATTCAAATAAGCAGGACAAATTCTCATTCACATCAATTTAATTTAGAGAACATAGATAGTATTACTTAGTATCATCACTGATCTCTCTCCCTGCGAGATTTAAGAGAATTCCTTCTTTCAGCTACTGTCATCCACAATGACTTGGTAGAGACAGTCAACACAACACAGAACATCCCCCCCTCGACAACAAAACGAAGGCGACTGACTCAGGCTGGTAACGTGCCCAGTATCTCTCTACAACAATGAAGTTTTTCTGAGGAGAAGCAACGCTAATATTTCTCAGTGTTACAGTGCCACAAGACAAATACCCTCATGTGCACAGCTTGTTTAAACTCACAAAGCTTAGTACCTCCCAGAACGGTCATTTTGAGCCTTATCAGCTTTGGTAGACCATTTCTAGTTCCCTAAAAGTTATTTTTGCAGCGGACACTAACTAGCTCAAATACCACACTTCCACAAAAGCATAGCTTAACTTCTCACTGGAGGCAATTACCAACTACCCAGTTTTGACAAAAATATTTATAAAACCATAAAATGGTAAAAGTTGGAAGGGACCTTAAAGATCACAGAGTTCCAAGCCCCCTGCCATGGGCAGGGACACCTCCCACCAGACCAGGTTGCTCAAAGCCCCATCCAGCCTGGCCTTGAACCCCTCCAGGGATGGGGCAGCCACAGCTTCTCTGGGCAACCTGTTCCAGTGTCTCACCACCCTCACAGCAAAGAATTTCTTCCTGATATCTAACATAAATCTCCCCTCTTTCAGTTTAAAACCATTACCCCTCGTCCCATCGCTCCACTCCCTGATAAAGAGTCCCTCCAAAGGAAATAATCTAGAGACTAAAGAGATACAGGAAAAATTTACAGTTTGGTCCAATACATACGCTCCTCGTGATGATCTAAATGCATCAGAAAGGAAAAGTGAAACCCAAGGACCTGCAGACCTAAAAACCCGGGCAGACACAGCAGTGGGCAGTTCAGAAGCAGCTGGGAGAGAACAAGACACACTATTTCATGGTGTAGACATATATGATCAGCAACAGGTTGCAAGTACGGAAGGGCCACATCAAATACCTATGATGGAATGTGGGGCCTGTGGTTTTTGTTGTTGTTGTTTTGGGGGGGGGGTTTGGGGTGGTGGTAGCTGTTAGTTTTTGTTTGGGCTTTTTGGTCTGTGTGTAGTACTTCTGTTTTGGGTTTTTTTTTTGCATCCGACTGATTTTACTGGACTACCAGCTCACAGGACCAAATCCTGAACCACAATTTCTAATGGTAATCTGTGAATTCCTTAAACACCTTCCAGTTTGGCCTCATCCAAAAGCAATTCCATTTGTATACTCCCACTTGAAAACCAGGCTGCAGTAAGCAGAGCTAACTTCTGTAACGCATTCCTGATCAAAACTAAGCCAAATACTCTTGAGTTATGGTAACAGACCAGCACACAAATGGATCTCATCGACGGGAAAGTTTAGCTTCAGCTGCCCCTGTAAGTTATGACATACTCCTGCAGTGAGGCATGCTACAGTTTCCACATATTCTCATTTTAAAATATACCTTTCCTTGGAGCAGCAATGATCTACTGAAGACAACACAAAAAGAGCATTGTTGCATAGAAATATCTGGACAAAAAAAATCTGAAGTGTTTGGGAAAGAACTCTATCAGGGAGTGGAGCAATAGCACAAGGGGTAATGGATTTAAACTGGAAGAAGGGAGATTTAGATTAGGTATCAGGAAGGAAATTCTTTACTGTGAGGGTGTCCCAGATTGTCCAGGGACGTTGTGACTGCCCCAGCCCTGGAGGTGTTCAATGCCAGGCTGGATGGGGCTTTGAGCAACCTGGTCTAGCAGGAAGTGTTCCTGCCCATGGCAGTCTGGTTGGAACTCCATGATATTTAAGGTCCCTTCCAACCCAAACCATTCTATGATTCTCTTAAGAAAGTATGTCCTTTTTTTTTCCACTGTTAACCAGCCAAAGCAAACTTTATCCAGTTCTCCACTTCTTATGTCTCTGTTTCAGATGCTTCCTGTTTGGTGATGGATTAAAAGCAGGTATGTAAGCACTAAAACTGGGAAGTGCTGGTGCTGTGACTCAGTAAGCACCAGCTGAAAACATAAATACTTATGTTTCCTTAGCCATAGGTGTAAATCAAACTTTCTCTTATCAAATAGAAATTGTTACAGCTTAATAAATATGGAGATAGCACCATTACCAGCTAGCAGTTTTTACTGACAGAAAAAGAAATTCAGAAAGTGCTTAATGCAGACACATAATACAGACATGGTAACCTCATCATCTTACTTGTTTTGCTATTCCTGCAACACCTTTGCACCCAAGATCAGAAGGGAGGTAGTGCAATTTAGATATGCTCACGAGCCAAGATTGGATTAGAAATTTAAAAATCAGATTGTATACAGTTAAATTTTAAACTACGGCCAATATACTAAGTCATTCATTGCTTTCAACTTATAAATTATGAACTACAAACACAAGTGTACAGTTTACTCAGCATAGGAAAGCTTTCAATTAATATTTTTAATTTATGTATGATATACTTAAGAAGTTAGCCAGATAAAATCCCTGCTGAAAATGAGTTTGTAAGCTATAATCAAAGTCAGTTCCGTTGAAATTTTGGCTATCGGACACTTTGCAGCCAAACTGAGTCAGAAGCACCAAGAAAAACACAATCTACTCAAAAATAGTTGAAGTTCATTTGGACACAAGGAGCAGATAATATTACATTAACAAAATCAGTTTCAAAGCCAATGAATGTCAGTGGCTGCACTTGTAGTAAAATTCATAATTTTGTCTACAGAGAACCTGTCACAATTTCAGGAACCAAGGAGCAATGTAGATACGTCCTCATGTAGTCACACCACGTACTAAAAGTTTGCTTCTGAAGCTACTGCTTACGCAGAGATTTGCTTGTGTATTGAATTTAAAAAAGATCAGCCACCTTGGCTGTGTGCAATCCACAGTTATAACTGAAATATTATAGTTGAAATCTTGCATTTGTTTACATCTTTATGTTCCCATGCACATATATAGGCATGCATATATATGAACCTATCTCCAGGGAATGATTTGCTATGCCAAAAAGAGTTCATACATGAGGCTATGGTTCATGTATCTGTAAGTTTCTAAAGATACCCTAAAATGCTTTTAGAGAAGGAAACAGAAAACCCTGCCTTAGGGAGCCGTTAAGCACATTTGGAAGATGTAGGTGTCAGTACCAGCATCATAAAGCTGCTGCATCACAAGAACTGTAAACATTTAGGATGACTGATCTATGGTAATTCTGATTCTATGTTCCTATATATACGTCCTTAACCTGAACCCCCTCAAAAGTGCAAGTCTGCTTTTTAATAGGCTTTTTGAAAGTTTAAGCTTTTACTAGTCCCTCTTTGACTCTCTGAAGAATTTATGATCTTCATGATTATAGTGAACTTGAGTTCTTAAATCTTCTTCTATGAAAACAGTGAGCAATACATCTTCTACAGTGAAAATGCAAACACTTCCTCTACAGTATTCTTGATTATAAGCTGGTAGATACATCACAATTTGTGATGTATATTAACAGGATAACAGGATGTTGTATTAACCAGACCTTGTATGAATGCACAGAAAAAGACTATTTAGAGAATTTTAAGTTCTTAATAGTATAGAGAACTTTTACAAAAAAAGTGAAGCAGCATGAATTCTTGAAAATCTGACAAAGTGTTATTGAGGAAGTAAAGTTACAGCACAATCAGCAGAATTTGCACTAGTTAACACATCGCACCATAAGCCGGAATTTCAACAAATTTTTAATCTTCATAAACACCAAAGAAAGCTGTGAGACAAGGTACACAGTGTGACATGGGTGCTGATGATGGAGAGCTTAACCAGAGCAAAAGGAAAACCAGTGGAGCCATGTGTTTCAATAATTTCTATGATTTCTTACTTACCGTATCCCATATCTGAAGCTTTATCTGTTTTCCATCAATAGTTATCATTCGAGCCCCAAATTCTACACCTGAATAGATTTTACAAAAGATTACATTATTAGTATGTATCAGAAAGAGAATGTCAAGTACCATGAAAGCAAGAATATAAGTTTTAAGTTAACTCGAGCGTTGGATTTATAGGAAATAACCTCTTTCACGATCTGCTTTTAGTTAATTTTCCAGCTGGAAAATTGGCTGGTTTTCTTCCAGGAAGAAGAACATGTCCATTTGAATGCAAACAGGAAATTGCCCAGCCGCAGTTATCCTAACACTCTACCAATAAAAGATTGCTGAAACCAGTTTAGAAGAAATTAAACCCACAATTCTTTATCAATAACGTATTCTGGTAAGTGTGCATACAAATGCCACCTTCAACAAGATAAATGTTATTACTGTATTAATTAAAACTCATCCGCCTTTATGGAAAAAAGTGCTTCCAAAATTCTAGCTTATTAAAGATAAATTTAATAACCAAGGAAAAAAAGTTAATAAACAAAAGGAATTTCTTCAATAGAAAAATTCAGCCTTTGGTACTGTCTTTTAAAGCAATTTTAAGATCATTAAGAGTAAATTAAGCATAAATTGAGACTCTTACTACAGTAGTTAAAACCTGACAAATGCCTAGAGATAGTGGACATATTTAAAGGCTATCAAGTTTTCATTAATCTATCTGTCATATATTCATTAGTTCAGAAAAAATAAAGATCTGGTAGTTTGTCTAAAATTGGTTACTATCTAGATTTGGACTGAGACTTCCAATTAAGCAGCCCTGATTGTAAGTATTCCAAATGTCTCTTCAAAAGCTTGCTCACACTGGGGAGGGGGCAGTGTTGCTTTATATATGTCTTTGGGCTTGGGGGCTGGAAGGAACCACCACCCCACGCATACCCCATGATATGGGAGTCAAATAAAAGCCTTGGGCCAAAGAACACTGTGTTCTCTTTAGGGTCCAAATAACTTGCAGTAACTGCATGTAAATAAGTTGGAAGAATGGATGGGGAAAGACTGAAAGGAAGAGGCAGGTGAAGACCAACGCTCTCTCTGAAGCTGATGGCAAAGCCAGGGAAAGGTCTTTGGTTTACTACGTACGTCAACATTGCAGGGTTACTTGATCTCAAACTGCAGATATAGAACTGCTGATTTAAACCCAGCAATAATCCTAAATGTTTAGTTTCTACACACAACCCCACAGAAAAAAAAAAAATAAAAATCAAAAGGATGTTTATCCTGTTCCATTAAAATATCTGCTAACAAATTCTGAAGTTGAAACACACCCGGTTTGATGGTATGTTTGTTCACCTAAAGAAGGAATAGGAGCTGTTCTGGTTTACAGTAAAGGTGTGTCCTAAGGGCAAGGGGCAAACCAAAAAGAATATTTCCTACAAATGTTTGGGGTTTGTTGTTGCTGGGTTTGGTGGGTTTTTGGGGAGGTGAGGTTTTTTTTGTTTGGTTTGTTGGTTTGGTTTTTTTCCCCCTCAGCAGCTGCACCATGCATCTGCTTCCAGATTTCACCTAGCTATATGCCAGGCAAAGAACTGGCACTACAAACACCCTGCTGTGATGAAGCTCCTTCCCACAGCCTATCAGTTTGCTGATGTGACTGGGCTGCTAAAGATATATAAGGCCTCATGTATCTGGCAGGCCTGAAGAATAAAAGGTGACAGTAACTCATGCCTCCCCTGAAGAGCGCAGGGTCTTTATTCAGCCAGACTATCTGCTGCCAAGACCCCAGAAATATTTGAAAACTGTTAGCCTAAGAATTTAAATTACATCAGACAGCCACACACAAGGTGTGGGAGGACTGTCCAGAAGAAAGGGAAGCCATAACCAAACCACTTGATACATTCTGTTACACTAAGAACACTTGTTGGTACTTCAAGCCTTGAATTCAGTACTCCCAAACCCAAGAAGCCTACCTGTTCCAAGGCACAAACTGAAAATAGGAGACTAGGAATACACTTTGTGCAAGGCTTATATAAATTCCCCGAAATAACATCAAGAAGAAGTTCAACAGTTCTGCAACCTTACCAGAGGCTAGCATCTGGTTAAGGTTAACACTGAAAGTGATCTGAATGCTAAGCCTGCCTACAGAAGAATTAATTCCTACACTATTCCTCGTATATTGTGTGGAAAGACAAGGGAAAGTTTATATTGTGTGGAAAGATAATGAGTAGTTTGTATCATTTCCTGTAGTTAGATCAGAGGGAATGCATTCTGTCAACATGTATTCATTTCCCCTAATATCAACATCAAATTATACCTAACACAAATGGTCCACGTCCAATTGAGAAGACAGGAAAAAATCCTCTGTTGCTTCCAGACAGCAAATACCTTCAGGCTTCAATCCTTCTCTATCTGCAAGTTAGTCTTCCCAAATAATAAAATTTGTTCATTCATCTTTAAGGTTAACTTTGTGTCCTGGATTGAGGTAAAACAAACCCATTTGCTGTTCAGTAACTTTACTTTTTCACCTGGGCCTCTTCTAACTAACTAAACTCTGAAATTAACAGCATATTGTTCAGAAACTGTTCACTCTCACAGTGATCAGACCTGATCACACCAAGGAATGGTGCAGAGAGGCCCTTGCTTATACTCATTGCTAGAATAACCAAGGGCAGGAAATTTTGTTATTTGCCCCATTGGAGGGTGCGAAGCGGGAAAGCGCAGAGGGGTCACACCTGTAGGAGGAGGGGACAGGAGAGGTGACCCAAACCTGACCAACTGGGGTATTCCATCCCATCCACATCATGCTCAGTATAAAAGCTGAGGGATCAAAGGGTCAGCTCTTCTTTCTTTGATGGCCAACGTCTGAGGAGGACCCTGTCTGTTTGTCTGCCCTTGATCTGAGCATTCCTGACTCCAGAGCTGGAATCCAGCTCCTGTGGATCACAAAGTCCAGTCTGGGACATTTCCTGATGCCTGCTGGTGACGTGATCGTTATCTTGGGAGATTGATATGGTTCTGTATATATTGTATCTATTTCATTATTTTCTTCCTTTTGTTTTTGTTTTAATTTTAGTATTAATACTTCCTTAAAGTAGTCTAGTTCATTGTAGACTTGTAAATCTCCTTCTCTTCCTCTCCCTTCTTGCTGGGGGGAGGAAGGGCCATTTGTCAGCCTGGTTTCGGTAATTTTGGCAGTTTATTTCTAACTTGTCTTCAACGTTCTGTGTCTAGACTAATATTCTGTTCTCTTGTGAAAAATCTGCCATCTGCAGACTTGCACTATCAGTACATTCCAAGCTTGGCCAATTCTGCTTCCACTCACAGTTTTTAGATTTTCTGAAGAGACAGCTGAGATACTACAGTTATGAATGTTTTTAATTGTTTCAGATTGTACCTTCCCAGTATGAAAAATGGCCTCCAGTTGGCTTTATTAGCCAAGAAATATTGATCAGCTAGAGATTCACTGTTACTGTAATACAACACAATCTTACATTACCACAGCACAAACTCATACACACGTGTGAGGTACCTGAGCTGCTTAACCATCAGCATTGTGGGGGACAAGAGAGACCTACCAATAGTGAGATCGTGGACTGGTTGAAACCGCTTGTCTGTAAACTGTAGCAATAAACATGATTTCCCAACACCTAAAAAAAAAAAAGAAAGAAGTTTTAAGCAAAATAAAAAAAGATCTGTTAAGAACCAATAGAAGTTAATTTAATTGAATGGTATATAATGCTTAAAATTCATTACTAGAACTTGAGATACTAGATTTCACCTACTTTGAAGTGCATACAACTTTTTTCATAACATAACAGCTTTTAAAATTCCAGAAACATTAAAGTCAAAGCAGCTATTTTCAAAAATAGAGTGAAAAATAATTATTCTTTCAAAAAAATAGTTCTGCCTTTAAAATTAAGCAGACAAAAAATTTTCCCAGCAGACCTTTAAAGTATCATTTTCACATCATCTCTCCACTGTAACTACAGGTCTTGCCGCTCCTCACAACCCTATGCCTGCTTCCCTTTCAGTACTTTCAGCTTTCTCCCAACAAAACTAACTCCATCTTCTGCCCAGGGCTGAGGCACCAGCCCTGGAAGTATTTAAAAGACACACTGACATAGTGCTCAGTGACATGGTTTATGATAAGAGTTAGGTTGGTGGTTAGACTAGATGATCTTAAAGGTCCCAACTGCACCTCCCTCCCACCTATCTCCTAATTTATCAGCTGAGGTAACAGCAGTACATCTATGGCCCTTACAACCATTATTTGTTGCTGCCCATTGGTTCCCAATAAAGCCAAACAATAGTCCAAGTGGAACCAGCAACAGCTGAGTTCACATTGCAGCCAGACAACAAACATCATCTCCCTCAGACATCCTGATTTTCAGACCCAGATGGGTTAACTACTTCACATTACATGGACATTGGACAGCAAAAGGGCAATTTCTTCTGCTCACGAAAGCACAGAAAATAAAGAGTGAATGCAGTCAATAGGAGTACTCAAACTACCTAGGTTTGTAAGCATAATACACTTTACAGTTAATTTTTCCTCATTTTTTTTTGCTTGGAGGGCTCATCTTTCCTATTCTACTCAATCAAATTTCCCATTTTCAGCCCTTTAAAACTCACACATTTGGTTTACATACATTTCAACTCTAAACTGTATCATCTAACATACAATACTGTAGCACCCAAGTTCCCACTGTACTTTGCTTTATCTGTCCAGTAAGATAAGGCTATTTTAGCCACATACTAGAGGTCAGCAACAGCTGGAGTGACACATCTGGTCATAAAAGACAGCAAAGGGATAAAGAAAAGGACCACACTGCAAGACACAAGATATGCATATCCAAGGTTTGCACATAGTGACATTGATCTTTCAACTCTTAAACTCAGCGTTCTTAAAAGTATTTTAGTATGGTTTCATGAGGAAACAAAGCCTATACAATCATAATCACTCTCACCTACCATTTTGGTCTTAATAATTAAATAGCCTTTTTCAAATACATCTAACACAAACAGGCGACTTGCATTTAATTTTGTCCCAAAATAAGTGTCGTCAACAGAATGAGGACACTCTGAGATTAATATCCCAAGTGATGCATCAATTCCAGCAGCCTAAGCCAGCTGTTGGTGCTGCTATCCCTACTATAGTGTGTTCGTGCCCCTTTCTCCATATTGCTTGAGACTCACCTAAGCCATGTCAGCTCTCTGCTGGGTTAGCAGGCTAACCTGACAAGAAGAGTGACAAAGCAAACAGAAATGGCTTCATACAGGGTCAGACAAGCATGAGAGTTAGTTCAAATGAGGGAAGAGAAATGCAGCAGCCAGCAGATCAACAGCTTAGAGTGGCAGGGAACTACAGCCCAAGGCAAAGTTTGCAGCATCAGCCTTAACAGATCTCTTTTCTGTAGCTCTCTGGCTTATCACAGCAAGCTGTCAGGACACAGGCAGCAGGTACAGATTTTCTTCACCAAAATTAGCGGATATAAGAGAAGTGGATGAGGAAAGGGGTAGAGCACTGAAAGTAAGAAAAAAAACAGGGAGAAGAACAAGCAGAATACAGGAGCTGTAGGGTCAGAGAACACAAATCTCTAAGGAACCTAAAATATTAACAGAACTCTGTTTACATTTACAGGTAACTTTTATACCACAAATGAAACCCAGCTGCCCCTTCACAGAACATAATCACCATTCCACTTACAAACAACAACCTACAAATAAAACCAGAAATAGAAAGTAGAATAGCTTTTACTATTAACCTCACAAAGTGATTTCAATATCACTGGATAAACCAAACCCTCAAAATTACCCAATACTCCTGCACAAATCTTGCAAACACTAGAAAAATATTTCAAAATCTAATCAACAAAATGACACGTGTCCCATCACCAGTTCTCAACTGGCAATCTGATATTTCTTGTTTGTGTAAGGCCAGTGACCAGCTTGTTGCTTCAGGAGAACATCTGAACACTGGGGTCAGCACAGTGAAGATGACAGACAAGCACAGGCCGTTGATGCAAGTGCTGTCTCAGACTGGCACAAGATGACTGGACCTCTCGTTACCTCCATGTAGCAGGCCTTTTAGGAGCAGAATGATGGGTTCACATCACAGAGGAAAGAGCTAGTTTCTGTTTAATGCTATTCCTGCTACTGCAGAACCTTCCAGAAAAAAAACAACCACCCAAACATCTAGAAATCCCAAAGTTTTGTACTGTTGAGTGAAGAGAGGTTCAAAAACTTGCAAACAAAGCCTCTTAAATTTAGGTTAGAGCCCATTTCAGATAGTACTTATAAATATTTCATTGCCTACATCGAATAGTAATATTTTATTCTAGTTTTATGGTTTTAAGACATTGCAAGTTTGTAATAAGAAAGTTGTTATGAGAATAGCTTGTGGCCCCTTCACTCGCAGAGCCCGAGCTGACTGTGCTATCACAGACACCAGTAACAGGAGCTGTACCTGAGCTCCCATGCAGTTTACCACCTTCTGACATAAAAAGATGCTGCAGAGCCCAATTAACAGCTGCACTGCAGTTAACTCCCCGGCCTACAAATGTTTTTAAAGCAACTAGGCTGGTTAACTCTAAGAGCAAAGTGGTTTTTTACCAGTTATTTGCTTAGCACTGTAAATCTTACACCTGGAAAGAGGCAGACGCTCTGGGAAAGGTAACTGAGCGTGTCTTACGACAGTCAATTGCAGAACACAAAATGGGACAGATTCAGTTATTTATTAACTCGTTCTCCATTTCACTGCCACAATTACTTTAATATAGCTTCAGATAAACCACCCCCAGAGGAAAAAAAAAATATCTTAGTACCTTAGAACAAGAAATGAGCAGAGCTTGGATATGCTTCACCAACAAACATGGTAAACAAAAGCTCTTGTTTAGGACCAAATTAAACCAATGGATTACGTGTTCAGAGGGGAGCAGCTGCTTCTCTGCCAGTGCCTCTTCTAGGATCCCATCCTCACTTCTTAGTACCCAAACAGTGATGGGAAGTGGAGTTTGTAGTACAACAGTTTTACTCTCAGGGACTGAATTGCAAACCATCAGCCTGAGTTGGTTCTTCAAACTCCTCTGCCCCCTTTAACAGCTTCCTCTTTATCTGGGGGCTTCTCTGCTGTCAGTTTCCCCAGGGAAGTGTTTGGCTCAGCCACACTCCAACACCTCCCCTTCCTCCTATCAACTCGAGCCTGGGTTTCAGTGCTCAGCAAGCTGGAACAACTAAGTGGTAAGGTTGACTTCTCTCTTCTCACTCATGAGGTTATGCAGTGAGCTACAGCAAGAAATGGATGCAGCATGAAACTACAGTCACCCAAAACGCTACTATGTGTGTGAGATTAGAGCTACAAAATATACAGCTACAAAACACAGAGCAAAGGGACAGGTTGTTTTTGTAGGTAGTAGGCCACACTCATGGCAATAAAAAAAAAGCATCTCTGGAGCCATAGTCCAGATGATACAGCTGAGCCATTTACACCGCTTTTGCTAAGAAAGCTGACTTGCTTCCTTCTCCACTTCCTGCTCCCGTGACTTCCCTCTGTGTTATAGGGCAAGGAAAGTGCAGTTCTCACCTGCAAAGTCAGAGATGCACTATTGTCACAAGGTACTGTCACTATTTTCCACAAGGAAAACTTCCAGACTTTTCTTACCACTAGACAAAACTCTTCTACTGTCAAGATTACAGCCAGCATAAAAGGAATTCACAACAACCGCCATAACCAACTGCTGCAGTTCTGTTCCTTCCACTGATGGATGTCTGAGTGTCTTTGAAAACTGATCTGGCTCAAAACTAAAAATGCTTCAAAAAAAGGTGGGAGAGGAGACTCAGATCAGATTTTTGCCTGTTCACATAACCACCACTACAGTCCAAGAAAGGTGACAGAGGAAAAAACTGCAGTAGTGGTCATCCCAACCTGGGTATCAAAACTGAACCCTGAGGACAAGTATCTGCGAGTTAATCTGTAGCTGCCTCTGAGGGGTAGACTCATTCCTTCCCACACAGTTCTACTTCCTTACTCAAAATGGCTTTCATACTTTTCTGACCATTCCTGCTATTTGTTTGGTTTTGTTTTTTAAAAATCATCTTTGTGAACTGAACTGGGTCTCTGAAGGTTCAGACAAGCACAGGCACTAACAGCTAAGAAGCAGAGGTTCATAGCTGGGAGAGGGAGTGGTAACAAGGTCCACCCATTTTGGCAGCAGATAAACGTGGGCTTAATTCAGCCATCTCACAGAACTGTATTTTTCTTGTTGTTGCTTTACAAGACAGGGTGATCAATTGGCTCACTACCCACAGAGACAAAGACCTACTCACCCTTTGATATCTTGCTCTCACCGATCCTCCTAGGTCCAGTTTCCTCCCTTGAAAGTACTCCAGACCTTGGTAAGCACCTACCCAGGCCAACTCAACCACAAAGTAGTAAAGTAATCCAAAAAGTGGGTAGTTTTCTACTGGGTTAGCAGATTGATTCCCCTCATAAGATTATCAAAGCCACCACAAAGTGAGGGGAGCAAGAACTCTTTCTGTCACTCGTAATCAACTGTAATCTTGGAAGCCCCAATATCAACTGAGCTGAAAGAAGTCTCCTGCTTCTCTTACCTCCCCTAAGAAAACAAAAATAAATCTTTAAATAGACCAAGGATTGTCTCAAAAAACAGAAAAGTCTCAAAACCCAGATTTTAAAATCAACTCAGAATTAAAACAGCTAATTAAACAGCACAAATATCACAAGATACATACTTCTAACCAAACTTATGAACTACTAATTCTTTCTAGTGTTTTTCCCCCCTAGTAGTCTGCACAGCTCCATAAGGCCTTTTCTTATCACAGGCTTCAGCTTCTTCTCACTCTCCTTCCATTCCAACCACAGCATCTTTATGCAACTCAGCAAAGTGCAATATTACCCTTTCACAGACCTAAGCATTATGAGACATTAACCTAAAACAAAGACATTTCTTAAGCTCTTTTCAGCCAGTCACGTCAGTTGCAACTCTGTCATTAAATGGGAAAATTTGATTTAAATTAATAGGAAGGACAAGCTATAAAACTCCAAACTGCCAGTTACAGAGCAAAGGGACTTCACATAGCAATTATAGCATAGACAAGAAGGGAAGAAAAACAACTTCAAAATCCTTCATGACGGCTACGTAAGTTTTGGAGAAGTAATGTCATAAAAATCGCTTTGCGACTGTTTTAAAGATAATTCAGCTTCAATATTAAATAAATAAACAAACATCGCTGTAAGATATTTACAACAGTATCTGAAGTGAATGATACAAGTTTTCCTTTCTACATAACAATTAGAGCAGACATACAAACTGAAAGGAGCTGTTCAGTTTTATCACATTTCGTTTAGTACAGCACTATACAAATGCTATCGTCAGGTTTTAAAAAGAAATAAGCAAAAATTCTTTTCAAAGGAAATTAAACTACCTGAGACTGCAGAAAACCTCTTCATGTCCTGGATGGTCACAAAAGACTTAGAAAACTGCCAGCCATTCATCATAAAATGGTTTTAGTCAAAGTTGATGGGGAGGGGGCTGGCGGGTTTTTTTTCTGGATTTGTTGTTTGTTTGGGGGAGTTGTTTTTTTAATTAAAGACTAAAATTAGTACAAGGAAACACAGTAACAGTCTCATGAAACCATTTGTACAGGTATCTACTTAGAGTTTGTTATTTCTAGTTAAGTTCTAAGAGGCTAAGGAGATGCAAAACACCTAATATCTGCTCTTTTAGGAATCAAAGCATTACTTGTTACTCAAACACAAGATATAAGCAGTACAGATCAGTACTCTGACTGTCAGTATGAGCAAGTTCTCTAACTAACATGGGGTGTTAACACCAGGTCTAGTAGGATCAAAACCTGTTGAGTTAAGAAGCATTGTTACATAGTCTTCAAAAATAAGGGCAAGAGCCTTTGGGATGCACATTGCCAGGTAGTAACTGCTGCTGTTCCAGAACAAAGTGCACTGACACTAGAAACGTTTCACAGGGAGGACTGGAAAATAAAGCTAGTTCAATTGCTTAATTTCAACATCTCCTAGACAAGTGAAACGGTTGACTAGACAGCTTACTTTAGAGAGTAAGGAGAATTAGATCACCAAGTAATCATACTTTCTCTCATCATGTTCCCCTAATAAGAATAACTTTTGGTTTATAACCGGCAACTATCAGCTGAAATCGAAAGGCAAGTGAAAATTCGTTTCGCAAGAAGCTCTGAGGGCTCCTGAACTAACACATTCAAGAACAGCAGAAGACAGACTTGCTCATGGAGGATGCAGTAACACAGATCATAAAGAGATGCTTAGAAGGGACACAAATGACAAGTTGTACTGGTGGCAAGAAATCTCACCATTGCAAAACTGGTATTTCAAGAAAACTTCAGTAGCATCTCTGGTGGAAATTAGTAAATATACTCTAATGTAAGAAAATATTGTTTAATGCATATTTAATTATTCTGGAAAAAAAAATCCAGATGTAGTTTTCACAGAAACCTCATCTATCGTTCCCAGTTTATTCCCATGTGATACATGCCTACTAATGAAAACATTTAAGCAGAAAATAAGATTCCATCATCATACAGAAAAACGACAGACTTTCAGTCACCCACTGCAAAACCAGGCAATACTTTTGTGTGAAGTGTTCATTGTAGCTCAGATCAAAGTCTGTCTCAACTGGTGGCCAAAAGCAGATGTGCAGGGAAGAGTGGTTGAACACACCAACTCCTGCTGGGAATTGAAATGGAACATACACTATCAACCACCAAGGCAAAGGTCTCAGAGTCCTAAGCAGAACGCACCACTTATGCTTCCAAAGGCTTATCCAAAATCCTGGAATGTTTTGGAAATATCCAGATCAAAAGTCTTTTCCTGGTTAACTCTCATGGCAGTCAGTATTCCACAATACCTGCGTTTTTCTCTTAAAGATACTGACTCTGTGAAATTCCACAGCTACTGTCTCACGGATACAGTGTAAAGCCCATGCAGATTTATGGCAATGTTGGTTTAGTACCTGAAAGACAGCCATGCCGTTTCAGGTTTCTCCCACAACAGAAGCCTAACTAGATCTTAAAACAGTTCTGACTACATAGAAAAAATTCTTTTTTTAAAAAATTAAATATATACAAAGTATAACAATCAAAATAAAATCAATCCTAAGTTCATAAAGCTGCCATGCCTGAAGCACTGGCAAAAGTCACTGAACATCAGCGACCAATGAAGCAAGCAATGCAAGGGGACAAGAGCTGTTGAGCAAAAAGCGGTCTCGCACCGTCCGTTTCAGTGGCTGTTATTTTAAGAGACTGGGATCATACTGAGATCCCATGTTTAAGTAGATAAAAGCATGTGGAATCACAACTCAGAGAAGACACGTGCAGGTGTCTTGTATAACTGCAGGGGTTTTTCGTTGGTTTATGGCTTGCACAGCCCACTCTGTTGTGCGGTGCTGAAGAGGAGCTAAATGTTAACATCTGTCCTCAGCTGATGCTCTTACTTTTCTCCTACGGTTTGTTTACAGCTAATTGCTGAGTCACCAGGCAGCTGATCCATTTCCAAAGACTCTAAATCAAGTCCCAGAGATAAATGTCATGATTGCTATGAAAATTACACGGCCCACAAGGCCACTGGAATATCTTCACTGGCTGGAATGCTGTGGCAGACCACTGCTGCAACTCAACAGGGCAGTCCCGACCCACTCTTAATTTCCACTCCTGGAGCTGTGAGTTCAGCTGCCTTCGTCTGAGGAACAGTAGTAACACCTAAACCATCACACTCATTTTGGCAACAAACAACTGTGTGCAACATAAATTGGCTCTTCAGTACTAGCTCTATTAGAATACTCAAAAGGCTCATAGGAGATCTAAATAAAAAGCAAAGCCAACTTACCACTACTGGCCCATTTAATTCACTTCAACAATGATCGCTGCAGTAGTTTTTAATTAGCTTCCTTTAGCAACTCTGAATAAAAGCCACAGGAATTTATAAAACAAAACAAAACACTAAAAAAAACCCCAAACTTGTGAGCTGTTTCTCTGTGTTTTCCTCCTCTGTCTCAGTCTCCCCATTTTTGGCGGCTGAAACAACTCCAGAAGAGACACATATTCAATTTTGTATTTCACATTTCAAGTAACTGAAATGCGTAAGTGCGGCACAGACCATTACACTGAAGATGTTTCACTGTAAAAGTTTAATCAGTATATGATCAATGTACCAAACCGATCGTTTCCTGCTGTCTCTGCCACTTGAACGATTATAGTTTTTAGAGATGCACCAGAATTGGCCACCTGTTCCGAAGCGTTACCATTCTGAATTCTGCACTACCAATTTGCATCACCCTGGGCAGAGAAACCTCTTCTTACTTCCCCTGAATCTGATCAGGTAATCTCCTGTCCTCTGGTTAAATAAACTGTCACTAATCTAAATACTCAAGAAAAATCAGAATTTTTGCTTATCATCTACAGCCTAATGCTTCCAACACGGTCATTATAACTATGCCATATTTCTTAGGATTATTTGTATTACAGCTGCTACTGCAGTATAAAAAATTCTTCTGGAGATTAAATGGAGGTTTAAAAGAAAAGATAAAAAAATCACATGGTCGTTGAATCAAGTGTATTTAATAATCTCACATGTAATGCTACTGTAGCGTATAATCACACTCTACCAACAGATAATTTAGTTCATAGGTATTAAGTACAATTATGCAGGTATCCCTACAACAACATGTAGAATGACGGCTGTGTCATCAAACTTATTAAAGAAGGCATTTATTCAGGTATGAGGAAAACAGCAAGAAAGATGCACAATACCCAGGCACAATAGTTAACTACGTTAGCTACCTTGTCCTGACAACAATCTGATGAAAGTGTGCTACTGACATCCACGCTATGCTGAGGAAGCACAGCATATATTGGCAAAGGGGCTTCAAACAGCACTTCCTATCAGCTTATGGTTATGCCTGCAGCATTTGTAAGCATTATTGTTATGCAGCAGCCAACGACAGAAAGAATGCAGCAAGTTCTTTAAAAGTGGCAAGAAGCAACTTGAAGCATCTGGGAAAGCAGCTGTCAAAAAAAAATAATATATATAGTTCCTGTAAATTATGAGGAAAGAGGAAGGGCTTTTAACTTTCATTTGACAGCATGTCTCAACACCTTAACAGTTTGCTACACCACCTCAAGCCGGGGCTGGAAAGGGCATCCTTGTGGCCTGAGCTNCCGCCCCCGCCGCTTACCTGTGTCCCCGATGATGATGTACTTGAAGAGATACGCGTAGGCCATGGCCACCCGCTCCCCGCCTTTCGCTCGCTCCTTCCTGGCGCCCCGCTGTCAGGGCTCGCGCTGCGGAGAGGTGGAAACGGTTAACGGCTTCACCGGGCGGCGGTTAACGGCTCCACCGGGCGGCGGCCCGCTCCCGCCGGGCGCCTCTCTTATCGGCGCACCGCTCGCTCGCTTTCCCTCCCTACCTCCCTTCGCCCCGGCGGGCTGACTCGGTGGTGGCTGCTGCCCCCCCNTTCCGAAGCGTTACCATTCTGAATTCTGCACTACCAATTTGCATCACCCTGGGCAGAGAAACCTCTTCTTACTTCCCCTGAATCTGATCAGGTAATCTCCTGTCCTCTGGTTAAATAAACTGTCACTAATCTAAATACTCAAGAAAAATCAGAATTTTTGCTTATCATCTACAGCCTAATGCTTCCAACACGGTCATTATAACTATGCCATATTTCTTAGGATTATTTGTATTACAGCTGCTACTGCAGTATAAAAAATTCTTCTGGAGATTAAATGGAGGTTTAAAAGAAAAGATAAAAAAAATCACATGGTCGTTGAATCAAGTGTATTTAATAATCTCACATGTAATGCAGCTGTAGTGTATAATCACACTCTACCAACAGATAATTTAGTTCATAGGTATTAAGTACAATTATGCAGGTATCCCTACAACAACATGTAGAATGACGGCTGTGTCATCAAACTTATTAAAGAAGGCATTTATTCAGGTATGAGGAAAACAGCAAGAA
This sequence comes from Nycticryphes semicollaris, assembly GCA_013400055.1. Classification (NCBI taxonomy): domain Eukaryota; kingdom Metazoa; phylum Chordata; class Aves; order Charadriiformes; family Rostratulidae; genus Nycticryphes; species Nycticryphes semicollaris. Next base: position 68,757 of record VXBJ01000269.1, read on the forward strand.
AGATGCACAATACCCAGGCACAATAGTTAACTACGTTAGCTACCTTGTCCTGACAACAATCTGATGAAAGTGTGCTACTGACATCCACGCTATGCTGAGGAAGCACAGCATATATTGGCAAAGGGGCTTCAAACAGCACTTCCTATCAGCTTATGGTTATGCCTGCAGCATTTGTAAGCATTATTGTTATGCAGCAGCCAACGACAGAAAGAATGCAGCAAGTTCTTTAAAAGTGGCAAGAAGCAACTTGAAGCATCTGGGAAAGCAGCTGTCAAAAAAAAATAATATATATAGTTCCTGTAAATTATGAGGAAAGAGGAAGGGCTTTTAACTTTCATTTGACAGCATGTCTCAACACCTTAACAGTTTGCTACACCACCTCAAGCCGGGGCTGGAAAGGGCATCCTTGTGGCCTGAGCTGAAGATACCTCACAGCAGTAGCCTTTGCCTCGCCACAGAACTGCGGGATGGCGTGTCGCGCCTCCCAGGCCTCACTGCTGCGGGGCTGCAACCAAGGGCCCCTACCCAGGCATAAGTTTTGCAGTGACAGCGCCTTCTTTCCCCCCCGCACACACACCCCCCCTCAGCTCCGATGCCGCAGCCAGGGGCGTGACACAGTCCGACCTGCCCCGCGGCCTCTCGACCGGGCCCGGCGGCGGCTGTCAGGCTCCTAGGCCTGCCGCGGGGCCCAAGGCCGCCGGGCGCGGAGCCTCCGAGAAGCAGGCCGAGGCCCCGGGCGGGGCCCAGCGCGGAGGCGGGGGAGGGAGCCGCCCCTTCGCGCAAGAGCCACCACGTCGACGACGCCAGCACTGCGGAAATGGGAGCGGGCAGCCGGG
>VXBJ01000269.1:69766-223637 GCA_013400055.1 Nycticryphes semicollaris
AAGCCGGCGTCGGCGGCGGGAAGAGCGGGCGGCGAAGAACAATAACAGGCGCCTGAGCGGCCCCGGACCCCTCCGGCAACGTCACGCACCCACCTCCTCGTTCTGCTCCGCCCCCCCCACCCCTCCGACCCGGAAGTGCTGAGGTAGCGGCTGGCCCGAGGAGGGCGGGGCTCCGTCGCGCGTCCCGCCCGCTGGGGCTGAGGGAAAGCGGTGGCGGCGGAGGAGGCCCGGAGCCGGTGATGGTTTAGCTGCGGAGGTTGCTGATACTGACACCCCGCTTCTCAGCTGCTGTAATGGGTGTTGGGTCCTGGGGCCGCTGTTTTTGCTTCGCTTTGATGTGAGGAATAAGTGACAGGGTGNGGGACCTGCTCTAGGTGTTCCTGCTGCAGCAGGGGGATTGGACTCCATGATCTTTCAAGGTCCCTTCCAATCCCTGAGATTCCCGGTGTGTGTGTGTGTGTGTGTGTGTGTGTGTCTGTCTCTGTGTGTGTGTCTGTCTCTGTGTGTGTGTCTGTCTCTGTGTGTGTGTAAAGTTTCCTTGGGTGGGGAGAGGCTGGGGAAAGGCAAGCGATGGCAGCCAGGCCTGTTAGGCGCTGAAGTTTATTTTAATCACCTTTCAAACTTGAGTTCTGTCTTAACAATAGTGGGGTTTTTTTTATCTTTCTGTTTCTTTGGGATGGTAGCTTACGTTCACAACTACTGTTTAGGACTTTTTGCTTAGGGCTTACATGGGACTGGTGAGTTGGAAGAAACTTCAAGTCTTAGCCTAAGCTGCTTCATGAAGTGTCCCATGTACCTAGACCTTTGGCCCTGAAGCAGTCAAAGGTGGCTTGGCTCATGGGTTGGTTCCATGCTGAGGCCACGTCAGACAGGAATGTGGTAGGACTCCCCAGTGAAGAGCTAAGGCTGATGATGCTTTGGGATGCCCTTTAGCTTAGCTCTTTGTTGACTGCGAATTGGTGGGAATGTTGAAGAGCCATTGGCATTTTCTTCAGGTGAAGTCACAGGTCTACCTTTCTGGCTGTACCAGTCTGGTAGCTTTTAAATGTATAAAGATTTTTTTTATTTGTGGTGTGTCAGGTCAACAAAGTGGACAGCATCGACTTATGCTGCTTCTAACAGGTGTGCATCTAACTCATAAAAACTTTCAATAAAGCTGATTGTGCAGTAAACCAAATTGTGTTTCCATATTTTATGACTTTTCTACCAGAAAGATTTCCCTGTAACCCAAAAATAAGCTTTTTATATATTTTTTTTCCTCTTCCCTGTGGACAAAAGAAATTATTAAGACAAAGGAGCTCCTTTATGTATTATAAAACTGTCTACCTTTTCCATATGAAAAAAAAATAATATTTCCCATGTTCTATTGTCAGTCATTAGTCTCGTTTTCCTCTGCACTTCTCCCAGTTTCTCAACCTTATTTGTAAAATGTGGAGTCCAAAATAGCAGTTCTCACCTGTCCATAGCCAGCCTGGTCACTTCAAAGCAAAGTTGTATGAGTATCTCCAATCTTTCCCCTCTTTGATTTTCTTAATTGGTTACTCCCAAATGGGTCCATACATCTGGGTATATATGGCCACAAATGGAATACTGCATCCAGTTCTGGGCTCCCCAGTTCAAGAGAGGCAGGGAACTACTGGAGAGAGTCCAGTGTAGGGCAACAAAGATGATTAAGGGATTGGAGCATCTCCCTGATGAGGAAAGGCTGAGAGAGCTGGGACTCTTTAGCCTGGAGAAGGCTGAGGGGCGACCTTATGAATGCTTATAAGTATCTGAAGGGTGGGTAGAAGGAGGATGGAACCGGACTCTTTTCAGTGGTTCCCAGTGACAGGACAAAGGGCAATGAGCACAAGCTGGAACACAGGACATTCCATCTGAATATGAGGACAAACATCTTTCTGGTGAGGGTGACAGAGCCCTGGAACAGGCTGCCCAGGGAGGGTGTGGAGTCCCCTTCTCTGGAGACCTTCAAGCCCCACCTGGGTACAGCCCTGAGTGATGTGCTCTGGGCAATCCTGCTTGAGCAGGGGAGTTGGACTAGATGGTCTCTAGAGATCCCTTCCAACTCTGACAATTCCATGATTCCATGATCTGCTATCTCTCTATTATGCACTGGTTTTTCCCGTTACTGAATTTCAGTAACTGATCAGGGCCACTCAATGTGTCAAATGTATTTGATGTTTTTTTTTTTTTCGTTCTACCCCAACCATTTTATTACCTTGGTTGTTCATCAGAGTAGGTCTTGCCTGGACAGGACAGAGCACTGGAAAGCCACATTTGAAAATTTATCCTAGTTTAAAACCCCTTTGCAATATTTGGTTTGGGTTTTTATTTTTCCAGCTGTGCTTATTTCTTTTCTTGTGTGTTTCTTGTTTTTAAGAATGCGATGCAAAGAGTGTCAAAAGCCTTCCTGAAGTTAAGATGGTCACACCCACTTTTTTCTTTCATGCCATGTAGCTTTGTCACAGGAGGAAATAGGGTTCGTTTGACCATTATTTATTCTCGAGAAATCCATCTTGCCTGCCACTTACCTTTTGCAAACTGCTGAACTTTAGTCAATGAAACTTCTTTTTTTTTTTTTTCTTTTTCCTGCTTTACATCAATCCTATTGCACACCCCGGCCTTCCTCAGCTGGGATTGGAGCAAATCTAAAGCATGAGCTACCTTGGAAATACAGGTGCTTTCTCACTGTCAGAAGAGGTGAACAAAACAGGGTGCAAAAACTAATTTATTCTGGAGGACCTTACTCTCCACACAGAAGAAAGCCACTTCCTTATTAATTTATGTACAAGAAGTGACATATTATTAATTTTTAAGGTTGGGTTTTTTTTCCTTAACTAACAATTCCTATCCTGAGGCCTGTATCTAGTGGAGTCCCTCAGGGATCAGCACTGGGCCCAGTATTATTCAATATATTCAACAATGACTTGGATGAGGGAGTAGAGTGCACTGTCAGCAAGTTTGCTGATGACACCAAACTGGGAGGAGTGGCTGACACACTAGAAGGCCGTGCTGCCATCCAGTGGGACCTGGACAGGCTGGAGAGTTGGGTGGGGAGAAATTGAATGAAATATAACAAGGGCAAGGGTAGAGTCTGGTATCTGGGCAAGAACAACCCCAGGTACCAGTACAGTTGGGAACTGACCTGTTGGAGAGCAGCGTAGCGGAAAGGGACCTGGGGGTCCTGGTGGGCAGCAGGATGACCGTGAGCCAGCACTGTGCCCCAAGAAGGCCAATGGCATCCTGGGGTGTATGAGAAAGGGAGTGGTTAGTAGGTCAAGAGAGGTTCTCTTCCCCTCTACTCTGCCCTGGTGAGACCTCATCTGGAATATTGTGTCCAGTTCTGGGCCCCTCAGTTCCAGAAGGACAGGGAACTGCTGGAGAGAGTCCAGGTCAGAGCCACAAAGCTGATGAAGGGAGTGGAGCATCTCCCATATGAGGAAAGGCTGAGGGAGCTGGGTCTCTTTAGCTTGGAGAAGAGGAGACTGAGGGGGTGACCTCATTAATGTTTATAAATATGTACAGGGTGAGTGTCAGGAGGATGTAGCCAGGCTCTTCTCAGTGACACCCAATGATAGATCAAGGGGCAATGGGTACAAGCTGGAACATAAGAGGTTCCACTTAAATATGAGAAAAAACTTTTTCACAGTGAGGGTGAGGGAGCACTGGAAGGGGCTGCCCAGAGAGGTTGTGGAGTCTCCTTCTCTGGAGACATTCAAAACCCGCCTGGACGCGTTCCTGTGTGACCTGCTCTAGGTGTTCCTGCTCCGGCAGGGGGATTGGACTAGATGATCTTTCAAGGTCCCTTCCAATCCCTGATATTCTGTGATTCTATCCAGAGTAAGTTTTCTCAGACATGGAAGTTTTTGCCTTGTTTCCTATGAAAGTCGGGCCTCTGCTTTTACATATGTGTGTGTGGAGGGGTTTACCTCTGTGGTACCTGTCCTAATAACGCTTATGGAAACTGGCATCTGGATGGAGTTGGAGTGGAGGACGTCAGCTGAGAAGGAAAAGCTGCAGATGGGCTCAGCTGTCAAACCCAAGTAAGAATTCACACAAAACCAAGTTTTTCCAAGCACTCCCTCTGCAGGTAGGAACTTCAGCTGCCGTTCACCCTGCTCGGCCTGGGCTGGTGTGACCTCAACCACAGGAAACAACGCTGCAGGAAACCAGGCCGCAAGAAGGTAAGATCCCACCCAGTGCAAGTAAAGGTTGCTGCTAATAGAGATGGAGCAGCTCAGCCCCCACCAACACGGTCTTGTACCCTCCCTTGTTCTGGCACTGAGTTGGCTGCTGAAATGGGGAACTGAGGTGGCTAAGCTTTAATTTTTCCATATTAGCTTTCAGGCAAATCTGTTCTTGTCCAGCAGCCACAAAAACCGTGCTTATGTGTGCTTTTGATAGCTTTGCCCGATGGAGCCCACCTCAGTTCTTGCTTCTCAAAGAAGGTCCTGTGGTTACACCAGTCACACCCATTCTGTGACACTAGTCGCGCAGCCAGGTCTCGACTTCAGTCTCCTCTCCTACAGCAGCCTTTCCCTTGGCTGTACTGGGGAATTTGAAAGAGAGCTGTGTGGGCTTCTATGTCCTTCACCACCTGCTCCAGAGCTCTGCAGTCACTTATGACATGCTCCATGTCTCTCCATTGGTAGTGTAATGGATACCTATGTGGTGGAGCCACAAAGGGTATGACTCTGAGGGCTGGTCAACGCTTGGTAATCTCTCCTCAGCATACCAAGGTAAGAAGTCTCAAGTGTATTTACTTCACTGATGGGATTTGGTCTCTTAGTTTCCAAATTATGTGATCCTCTAGACTTAAGGTTTGACACAAGCAAAATTGGCCAGATGTGATGGAGTTAAACCTGATTCTGCCCCTCTACTCTGCTCTTGTGAGACCCCCCCTGAGGTGCTGTGTCCAGCTTTGGAGCCCCCAACATAAGAAGGAGATGATCCAAGGGCTGGAGCACCTCTGTGCAAAGGCAGGATGACGGTTGAGTTTGTTCAGCGGGGAGAAGAGAAGGTTCCAGGGAGACCACCAGTATCTAAAGAGGATAGATGGGGAGTGACTCTTGATCAGGGAGTGGAGCGACAGGACAAGGGGCAATGGCTTCAAACTGGAAAAGTCAGATTTAGATTAGGTATCAGGAAGAAATTTTTCACTGTGAGGGTGATGAGACACTGGAACAGGTTGCCCAGAGAAGCTGTGGCTGCCCCATCCCTGGAGGTGTTCAAGGTCAGGCTGGATGGGGCTTTGAGCAACCTGATCTGGTGGGAGGTGTCCCTGCCCATGGCAGGGGAGCTGAAACTTAATGATCTTTAAGGTCCCTTCCAACTCTAACAATTCTATGATTAAAAAAAATATTATCCAGGGGATATAAAAGAAGCAGTGGTAATTCAATATTGAATCATAATGCTTGCAAAAGGTTGCTTTGCTTTTGGTGGTTTTGGGTTTTGTTTTTCATTTGTTTTTTGTTAATGTTCTCTTTAATTCATTACCTGTTAGTGATTTTACATAACAAGTTCTTTAGAAATATGATGAAATATTTCACTTAAATAGTAGTATTGGGATTATATTCTGAGGAATTTGATACACTTGAGAAAACTAGAGTTTGCTCTGTTTTCTGTGTCACTCAGTTTTTCCCTAAATTTCTGTGTTTTATCAGTGTGCAAACTCACTTGGGGTTTATAGCAAAGCCTTAGGTTTTGCAGTATCCTTACCACTAATAGAAAAATTGAGGAAAGAGCAATGGAGGCATCCAAAGCTCTAGATATACTGCAGAGCAAAGGAGCAAAGCACCAGATGGGATTTTTTTATGAAAACTAAACCATTCAAAAGCAGAACCCTAGAACAACATTTGAATAAACCACACTTTAATTATAATTTGAACTGTACTATCATTTATCTGTTGGAACTCAGTCGTTACCTGCTCTTCAGTTTCGCTTACAATTTTTAAATCATTCCTTTGTGCTGTCAAATTATTTATAGAGATGCTGAATAGGACATGTTCTAGTGCCTGGCATTGAATCTGTCTGTATGTGCTTTTTCAGAGCATTATTTATATGCTACAAGTTATCTTATTTGTGAATTTTATTTAGTGATTTTTAGATTACATTTGTATTTTATGTAAGTAACAAGGCAATATATAGCATATTTCATTTATTATAAAGGTTGAGAATGGGCCCCCATCTCATGTGAAAATATTCAGAGCAGATCCTTCAGGTAGACAGTCAAAAGTATGCAAATCTCAATGAAAACCTGTCGTTGGAAGGAGAATTTCTGGATCCCTCTTAAGCATAAAAAGTGAACAGCCTGTTGTTAGCCATCCTATTTTTTCCTTTATTATAGAAGATATTTTGAGGTCTTAAAAATTCTGTCCTAGAATTCTTTTAGATGTTATTAAGATTAGGGAAAATAGGGATCTGGCCTATTGATCAATCCTCTGAAGTTATAAAATGGTCTGTCCTGGTTTGAGGTATAATAGAACCAATTTTCTGTTTTACAATTTTACTTTTTCAGCTGGACTTCTTCTGATTAACTAAACTCTGAAATTAACAGCGTATTGTTCAGAAACTGTTCACTCTCACAGTGATCAGACCTGATCACACCAAGGAATGGTGCAGAGAGGCCCTTGCTTATACTCATTGCTAGAACAACCAAGGGCAGGGAATTCTGTTATTTGCCCCATTGGAGGGTGGGAAGCAGGAAAGCGCAGAGGGGTCACACCTGTAGGGAGGAGGGGACAGGAGAGGTGACCCAAACCTGACCAACTGGGGTATTCCATTCCATCCACATCATGCTCAGTATAAAAGCTGAGGGATCAAAGGGTCAACTCTTCTTCCTTCAATGGCCAACGTCTGAGGAGGACCCTGTCTGTTCGTCTGCCTTTGATCCCGATCTGAGCATTCCTGACTCCAGAGCTGAAATCCAGCTCCTGTTGGTCACAAAGTCCGGTCTGGGTCTTTTCCTGATGCCTGCTGGTGATGTGATCGTCATCCTGGGAGCTTGATACGGTTCTGTATATATTGTATCTATTTCATTATCTTCCTTTTTTTTTTTATTTTTTTCAATTTTAGTATTAATACTTCATTAAAGTAGTTTAGTTCATTGTAGACTTGTAAATCTCCTTATCTCTTCTTCTCCTTTCTTTTTTTTTGGGGTGGGGGATGTGGGGGAGGAAGGGCTATCTGTCAGTCTGGTTTTGGTAATTTTGGCTGAAACCATGACATGATCATTATGTTAATGACATAAAGACAGATTTGTCAACTGATCAGTGTAGTACCTCCTCCTTCCAATGCAAGATTTTAAGTCTAGTACTTTATTTTTAAGTTCATACTGCTTTTCCTTATCCCAAACTTGTAAACTGAAGTAATGGTAGAAGCTTATGTGATGTCTTTGATGTGCAACATCAAGCAGCGGTATTTACTGACTTTTTATGTTGTCTGTAGTGAAAGTATGGATATTTTATATTCATGGGGTGGATTTTCATAGCCACCAGCCACACTGGATTTCTTAATTTATTTTTTCAGATTTTTCTTTAATATGAGTGTATGCTCAGGTACGTCCTTGAGAAGTGGGAACACTTGCAACCAGTGAGCTGCTGACATTGCTTGTATTTTTTTGTCCTTAACGTTGAAATTTCCTGGCATAATCTTTCTGAAAGAAATTCGGAAATTCTCTTTTGTTTTCTAACCCCACTCATTGCTGACTGGCTCTTATGTGAGGTGCTCCAACCCACACCATGCACTTTATAGCTGAGTTCAGTAATGAAATTCCATTTTTTACCCCCAGTTTCAGGGCTTGCAATACTTGATTTTGGCAGTGCAAGGTTCACATTTATTGTTTGTGTTTGGTTTATTTTTGTGGCAGAGGCTTTGGAAGCATCAGGAAGGGCTCAGGTGCATTTGGTCTCTTTACCTCCTGCAGATAGAAATCTGTGTTCCCCTCTTCAGGTCAATCTGACAGATTGTTGGCCGTCATGAATGGGTGATTTCATGCAGATTTTTTGTTTGCGCAGAAAGAGTGAAGCACATTAGTCTTTTAATTCCCTGCCCTCCATCCCCTGGGCTTCATAAAGGGTACTCACTTGTGGAACTGGAATATAGACTTGTCTTCCATGGCTTTTTAATCGTTGCATTCAAGAAAGTGAGCATGGCTTAACATTTGAATGACATAAACCATAATTCGTGACATAGAAATGGTATTAAAATCTCTCTTATTTTTCACACCATTTAGGCCCAGAATGTGGGAAGCAGCAGAGGCTGTATACACAGGGAACAGCAGGATGAGGAGGGGCCAAGCAGCAGGTGTCTGCTGGACTCTGGGACAAGTGGTCAGGAGCAAAGAAATGCTGAGATGTTCCTACTCAGGTATGAGGAGGGTGAGTGGAGGGAATAGAATGAGCAGAGGTCTCTGGGCTGGGAGAAATTGGGGATTGGAATGAGAGAGGATTTGGGGCAATATGAGAAGAAATACCTCCAGAGAAAAGCTGGATAAGATGACTGGAAGACCAGGGGGTTTAAGGGCAGAGTTGAGAAATTAAAATTTTGGAGTGGGGAAGTAGGGAACCTGGAAACTGGGCTTCTGAGCAGAGTACCTAGAAATATGTGCCTGCGAGGGACAGGCAACTTGGGCTCTGAGGATACTAGTCCAGGCAGCTTTGGCTAAGATTTCAGCTCACAGCAGGGATGTATGCACAGAGGCTGTTTCCCCACAATTTTTGTAGCCTGATTTCAGAAATACAGCAATTTTACTAAAGGCCAATTAATACATTTTTAAAAAACCTAAGCTCAGATTCATTGTTGCTTTTCTTCTGGTGAAAAAAATGTTGGAAATGGGTTTCTTTTTTAGAACCTTTGCTTAGAATAGTGTAGTATTTAACTAACAGCCTAGGTTAAATGCTATTAGTTAAACACTATAAGTAATGCATTCTGGAAGACCTTTCTCCAGTCACTATAGTTATTTAATATTTTATTCCAGATCAACTATGTTGACAAATAATTTTGGGGGAATGAAAACATCAGTTTTAATAGCACTTTTTTGTTTCCAAAGTACAATCTTGAGGCTACATTTTCAAGCCAGTGCAACAAAAAGTAAAAGTATAGTTCTTTGGTTTCCCAGCTGTATTCATATTTTAGGTTTTTGCGGCCGTGGAAATATTTATGTGACCTCTGTTTTATCCCTGCTCATTTCCTAAAGGCCCTTGCCACTGTTATCATTGCACCCTGTTTTTCCTTGCAAATAACCTTGTTTTTCACTGGCCTGATATAAAAAGTTTGATAAAACAGTATGTGATAAATTTTAATACGTTTTTCCCTATAAACTGGGAAAACAAAAGGATCCTTGAAATAACCTTGAAATAGCTAACAAACCAACTGAAAAGATATGTTGGGTTTTTTTTTTATTTTTTTTTAATTCTCAGAAACATTAGAAAATGTGTGCTCCTGTCACAAGGATCAGAAGAGCATGGAGCATTAGTGCTACACAGACAATGTCAGAGATCAATACAGACGTCTACTTAAACTGGCATCAATTTTCTAATTTTTTTTTTGTTTTTACTTAAAAGGCAGAATTTTTCTTAATTTTCTTTAGATCTCTCTTAAAAATTGTTTTGGCAATGGTTCAATAAAGAGAAAGTAGAAGGTAATAAAGAGTTTACAGCACAGAACCTCAGGAAGTGAAAATCATGAAAACTTCCTGTTTACTTACAGCAAGAAGTGAGATAACTTTAAGGGAATGGGCTTGCTTAAAAGACAAGTAAGTAAGTAAGGAGTACGTAAGCCTGATCTTATTTTTTTAAAATTGAAAATTTTTTGCTCTGAAAGGGTTAAAGAAAGGTTTTTAAATTTTTTGTTTCTTTTTCAGACAACTCTATTGATGGGGTTTTTTTTGTGGCTGTAGGAAGTAAGTGAGCATCAAAGATTCTGGAAGTCAGCAGATTTACTAAAAAATTTGAGTTGTGAAAATTTTAGGGATGGTGTGTCTTTTTCCACCAAGATATTAGCAGATAACCTACCCTACATTTTTGTCTGAAAGGTATAATAGCAATGTCTGGTCATTCTAACTAAAATGCTTGTTGTGTAACCATAGCTAAAACGATGTAAAAAGGCTTTAAGTTCCTACTGAAATTATTTAGATTCTATGATTCTATTCTATATGTTAACAAACCAAAATAGCATGCAACTACAGGTTTATTTGTCTTTTAAGTCCTTGTTCATTGTGCATTTTACCAAATAGCCTTCCTCCTAAATATTTTAAATTAGAATGTGTTTTACTTTAAGGAATATATATGTAGGCTCCTTTTGTATTCAGCCACTGTTGATGTAGCGAGCACATGCTTCTGCATGTATTTTCTTTCATCTGATTGAGTCCGTTTTAGAACTGCAGCCTTTTTCAGGTTATTCCAGCACAATTTCCCCTACTTGTCTTCAGGCTATGAAGGTCACACTGAAGCTGTTGTTGCCCATGTGAGCTGTACCATTGTAGCCTTACACTGTAAAACAGGGCGTCTTTAATTCCACAGATGAGGTGAGGGTGAGGGAACACTGGAAGAGGCTGCCCAGAGAGGTTGTGGAGTCTCCTTCTCTGGAGACATTCAAAACCCGCCTGGGCATGTTCCTGTGTGACCTGCTCTAGGTGTCCCTGCTCCAGAAGGGGGGTTGGACTAGATGATCTTTCAAGGTCCCTTCCAATCCCTGATATTCTGTGATTCTGTGAGATTGGAAGACGGGCAAAAACCCAAGAGGAATGAATTGTAATGGGGCAACACTCCCCTACCCTGTCAACTTGCATTCATTTCAGATGGCAAATTATCAGATGCTCTATTTCTACATGTTTATTCAGAAAATCTTGTTGCTCTGATCATGAGATGTCAAGTAGTACACAATTTTGGATGTCAAGGATTCTGCCTTACGTTTTATGGCAATAACTGTAGGAGGAAAGTAATTCTACTGGCTCCAAAGTCCAGGTTATTTTTCGTCAGATTTCTCTTTGATGGAAAGTCTTTGCCTTTATAATTCTATAGTTCACTTCTATACCACTTTTTAAGTGATTTTTTCAATTATTTATTTCTAGTCCATAAGTAGAAAAAAAGGATTGTGTTGTATCTTGCCTTAAGGAAGCTCTTGCCTGCTCAGACTTAAATTCAGGTGATATCACTTGCCACTGGAATCCCATCCTTTTTAACAGTGAAGCTTGTTCAGTTGTCACAAGCTTCATGTCACCATAATTACTCAGCATAGAAAATGCTTGCAGTATATAGCAGTGCCAAGCCCTCATCACCAGAAGGCTGCTTGCCCTGTGGTATGTTGACAGTCCTTTCTCCAAGGTCTATTCCTATTCAGCATTTTTTTTTCCTGCTATGCTTCTCAATTCTATTTGTATTTTCCTCAGAATGACCTTCTTTTTTTTTTCCCCCCAAAAAATAAATTAAAATTGAGAAAATTGCTTCCTAGGTAACAATTTCAGTCATGGTATTTTCTTCCCATAATTTCAAAAGGTAAGATGACCAGTCTCTTTGCAGAACGCCTTGATGCTGTAGGAAAAATAATATACAGTATATAGTATTCACTAGTCTGAGTGCAGAGTGGCCCACAAACTGTGAAAAGTAATGTAGTGTTTCAGAAATAAAACCCAAACTGGCTCCTTTTAGAAATCATGAACCGCAAAACAGCTGCCAAGGCTATTTAACAACAGTGTGCTAACTTATGCCCTGTAGGGACTGGGAGCCCACTCTTAGTACTACTTCTAGTAGTTTTCTTTGGCAGAGGCAATGGAGGAGCACACAGGGAAGAGCCTGAATGGATTTTTCCATGAGTAACCAGTAACGTGGAAATTTTCCATAGTTCTTCTAGCTATACATATGAACCTTGCCACATGATGAGGAAAAGCAGAGCTGTCCCTGACAAAAAGAGTGACCAGGAGCACACTAGACGAGTTCTTTTTGCATTAGCAGTCAGACCACAGCTGTCCTCTCATCCTCTCCGTTGTATATGCTCTGTGTGACATAGACGATCAGTCTTCACCTACTCAGTCAATGAGGTGCTCCCATGGTGTGTCAGGCTTCCTGTGCTGAGGGTATGCAATAAAGTTCTGCCATGTATTTGGGAATGCAACTTGTCTTGGCACACAAAGGAATGAAAGAGCCAACCTTCCCAGAAAGGTACGGCAGCACCCATCTAAGCCATGTGACTTAGACTAAGTAGAGAGCAAAATATTTGCATCCTGGTTACTCAAAGCAAGGTATTTAAACAGTTCCCTCGACTCAAAGCAATTAAAATTATAGTTCCTCTTGTACAGTATCAGTTAAAGCAAAGAGAAAACACAGATAAAAGCTTATGACTATGACAGTATTTATGTCCAATGAAAATGGAGGGAATCACAGAGTCTTTGTGGTTGGAAGGGACCTTTGAGATCATGGAGTCCAACCATAAACAAACAAACAAGCAAACAAACAAAAACCACCCAAACCCAAACAAATCACACAGCCTCCCCCCAAAACCACCACACCCAAAAAAACCCCACCACAACAACAACCACCCCACCCATGCCCTGAAGTGCCACCTCTACACGTTTCTTAGATACCTCCAGGGATTGTGACTTCACAGCCTCCCTGGGCAGGCTGTTCCGATGCCTGACCACTCCTTCAGCAAAGTAATTCTTCCTAATTGCAATAATGCAATGTCTAGTTTAAGTAGTACAATGTCATGTATAAAATAAAAACAACCACTTTGGAAAAAAAATGTTGATTACAGTAAACATTGAAAGGAAGAAGAGAAGAGAAAGAAGAGGAAGAGATAAGAACAGATCTGTTATTCAGATTGATACTGGTTTCCAAAGTGAAAGGGCTGTACAGAGATTCGTGGGCTTGTTAGCATTGCCCAGTAAATTCATCCCTAATTTGTCTGAATTAAGCTTACTTCTTTTTCCACTTTTACTGGGAAAAAAAATATTGTAATTGGGACTTTTTGGGGCATGAAGTGGATGGTTTTGCTGATCATTCCCATGCACCCTATGGCTCATTTTTTCAGGTTTCATCTTAGTAAGTTGGATTTTCTGCCAGTAATTTGCATTTAAATGATGAAAAAAAGGCAAAAGATTTTACTGTGCTTTCTTACATGAAAATTTTGCTGTAATCACAACAGGCATATTTTATTCCATTTTACAAAAGCTGATTTGGAACATGGGATTGTCCTATTTTTTTGGAATAATTCAGTAGTTCAGCTTTACAAACACCAAGTTTACAAGTGTCTCTTAAAACATGCAAACATTTTATCCTACACCTCAGATAAAGATGAAATAGGTTTAAATACCATGCTTGCAGTAAGCAGATATTTGGCCTTGTGTTCTAAGGTGAATAAATTCCATGCATTTTTGCATATATATACATTGGACTCTGCCTTTTCTGCTGAAGAGAACTACAGAGGTTTAACTGATGCTTAGTAATGCATGTGATCTAGCTGAATTGTAGATAAAAGTAGAATAGAACTGAGAAATGAACCAATAAAAAATGGTACTTTGCTGAACTGTATTTTAAAGTAATTACCTTCATCAGAATTGAAGTTCTGTTAATCCTGTCTATTGAATGGGAAAAGATGACATCACCTATTGTATGTTTATTTATAACAGATTAATATAATTAGTATCATATTTGATAAACAGAATTTATATAAGTCCAAATAAACTGTGACACAGTGTATACACTGGTTTATATTTAGGGTAAATTTGAAACAAAATGATGTACTGGAGAGGATTCAAAGCACTGTTGACAAAAATACTGCCACAGACTAGAAAACACTGAAGATGTGCCTCTGTAGCATTAAGACACTTTGGAAATGCACATGTTGTGTATTGGGATTAGATGGGAATAATGACATTGTTTCAGAAGTTTAGTATTTTTAAAATGGACACAAAAAGAGATACACTCATTGTTCCCCAAACCTACTTTACATTATATGCACGAAGCACTAGATTGCTAGAAGAGCAACTATGCTTTCCAAGAAATAAATACAGCTGTCTGCAGTGAAGGATCCATGCCATAATCTTGTCATATGTATTATCTTTTTTTATGAGAAAATCTGTTCTGTCAGAAAAAAATATACATTCCTTATCCTGCTGTTCTAAAAATACCCGGTTAATTGTATTTGATATTTCTTTGTATCCCGTCTCTGATTTTCAATACTATTTAAGAACAAGCATTTTCATTATTACACTAACACTTCTTAAAAGCTGTTGCTACTTTGTGGAGGAAATAGTAGGTGATGCAATAAAGATAAACTTAACATCCTGTAGCATACATTGCAGAGAACAAGCAGCACATTGTGAATTAAAAGCCTTAAAATGTAACCAAGGAGCATCAGCCTGAGGACTTCAAATTTCAGTTACAGCTGATGAACCTGGCTCAGAGTGTATTTAGCATGTCTTGACCTTAGACTACTGACTAAAAATCTGAATCTATTAAGGTAAATTAGCTAAGCCCCTGGCAAATTCCCCCTGATCCTGAAACACGACCAGATCTTAGACTTGAGTTGAACAGTTGAAATTCTTTGTCAAGCAATAATGGTCTTTGCATGTGACAGTGGCTAGGGAACCATCGCTGAAAAGGAAGGCAGTACAAGGGCAGACTCCTCAGAGAAGGCTGCCTTGTGGAAGTGCTGAAGGGAAGGGGAAATGCGCAGCCCAGAGTCCTCTCCCAGTGGTGAAACAAGGTCAGCCAGAGTTTCTCAGCCCTTTTAAGTCATGACAGAGTTGTGGGAGAGCAATGGACGTTTGGTACAGTATGCTTGTTATAATTGAAAAATGTAGAATATGAAGGAAAGGAGACTTTAAGAATCATTTAAGTTCATAAGAAATTGCAAACCTTAGAAGGCAGCTTTTTCTAGAGCTGTGCTAGTAATCACAGGAAAGAGGAGCTACTGGAATCTGAGTGCAATGGTCCACTCTAGTAGAGTCTTCCTTTAAGTAGCAAGAGCCAAGATTTAAGTATGGAAAAGATGCTTCACTGAATCATTTAGCTCCTTTAACTGCATGGATTGTGGTTGTGTGCAAACGTTTTCTAGAGCTGCAGTTACTCCAATAAAGTTAAGAGTAGGCTGTGGGATAGTTTACACGATAGCAGCCTCCATTGAGAAACGGAGGCAAGAAACCGCTTAAAATTTGTTAATAGCTTCTTTTTAAACTGGATTGAATTCACCCTCAACACCACACAGATTCCAAAGGTTTAAACATCGTCTGTGATCTAATGACAGAACCATAGATTCCCAGTGTTGGAACAGTCAACCGTTCAGAGCAGCCGAAGACCTCCCTGAAGATGCAGTCTGGCTCATGTACTTTTCCTGGCATGTTAAGTGATACTGGATCTTTAAAAGAGGAATTACTGAGAATTTAAATTGCAAGAAACCGATCCGGGAACATCAAGGGAAAAAACCAAACAGCCTTGGCTTTGCATATACTAAACGATGTCTGTCTCACAGCTAACAGCTGGTTCTAGGTATTGTTTGTTTTTGCAACTTGCAATGTCTTTACTTTTTGGTGAAATCATTTAAAAAATTGTGTGTATGGAAGCACACATATACTCTCACAGTTATACTGCCAGGAATTTGAATTAAGAGAGGTGAGACACAGACAGTTTAGATTTATATAAGAAACTCAGGGCTAAGCAGTGCAACTCCAACTCCCTTGAGGAAGCCTAAATGTTTGAGACAATTTTATGTATGAATAATAGCTACATAAAATCTTTCCAGGCTTTGCTTCTGTAAATAGCAGCTGTAGCAACCCCTGTAGTTTAGTCTTCAGTGGAGCTTATTCCTGCTTCACTGTAATTATTTTATTACCACTGAAAGGGATCTGAATAACATGATTGGCTTTTAAAATCTAAATACATTGCAGTTGTTTCCTACAGGCTACCATTTCAGTCTTTGGATGCTGTTACTGCAGAGAGGAATTCTGAAATGACCATTAAAAACCTTCACAATGCTACTACAGTTAAATAACTATGGTGATTTGATACTTCAGAACATAGAGCTTCTTTCCCCCAGTCATGATTTATGGTTAACCATAAATTGTCCAACTAACATTGTCAATACTTCAGATACTAAATCGTCAAACTGAAGCTATTGATGTTTCATTTAACACAAAATTGGCTTTTCATTGTTTCCGGGGGCCAACACTGACTGCTGGCCACTGATTTTAAGGAGCTGTCTGTTTGTGTTCCTCCTCCCCAGATCCACAGAAATCAAGGTTATCTTCGTGCAGTTCCCCCAATAACTACAAAGATTGCTATGCATTTCAGAACGATGACGTTTAATCTTCGGTTCAGGTTAATTTGATTTAGTCATACAAGCTGACAGTTATTCTGAAGTACACAGTTTTGACATTGCGCTTCTAGGTATTTGGAGAGTCTGAGTCATTTGGAAGAAACCTTGAGGAAGGTCAGCAGTCATGGCTGAAACATCACTCTCTTGAGGGACTGTCAAAATAAACAATTTAGGCTAGCATAGGTTATTGAAGTCAGTGCTTCTTTTGCAATATTCTATCTCAGTTGAGGGGCCTACCTTACAAAATGTACTTTTATTATACGCAAAGAAGTTTCAAGGTCACTTTTACCACCCTCCCAGTTGCATCTTCCTGTTTAAATAATGTAGAAGCAGCAAAGCAGCTTATTAATGTGAGCTTCTCTGGCTGCAAGACTTCACTTAAAAGTGGAAGTAGGATATTTTTAGGATGGAGACTTTAAATTTACTTAGACTATATCATGGAAAGTTGGCTTAAGAACTGGGGCATCAGCTAATGGCTTGAGTTTACTGCTCTATCATAGATGTGCTGTTGTCCTGGGGAAAAATTTTGGTTAGCACTTGCTTGCATTACACATGTATCTTTGGGATCAAGAAAGGCTGAAGAGCTCAGATATCACAGCAATGGGGGCAATGCAAGCATATTAGATGTGTAGTCAACTGAGACTAGATAACTCAGCAGAAAGTGTGTACTTCCATAAGCAATAGTGAGTGCAGAAGGACAAACCCAGCATCATCCACTGCGACTGCCAGGCTGGAATGACCAAGTCTGTTTATGTTTGAGCCAGATTTGCAATGGTGTTTTGACCATGCTTAGAGGTTACTTAAGATGATTTAGATCTTTAGTACAGCATATTCCTGTAGTGTTGAAGAATATTATCCCAGAGACAGATGGATTTTATGTTGCTTATATTGTTTATATAAACATCCTCAGAACTTGGGACTGTCTATGTAAATGTTCTCTATATATGGGATGCATCCATATTAGAAACTCTTTTCTGAATTTACTATGACACATAAACAGAAATTTTGTAACAGAACTGAAGTCAGTCTTATACTTAAAACAGTGATTAAGCTGATTCTCTCTGAAATGTTACCACTTTTGTACCAAGTAATGAGTTCTGAACAACTTAGAAGTAATTACTAAATATTTTGATTTATTAAATGTATTTTCATGAAGAAATTTAGTGCAGTGCACCAGCCTTTTATATTGGAAAAACACCTGTGCAAAGTAATTCTTGAGCTGTCCAATTGCAGAGGGTAATATAAAAAGCCATTTTGGTTGTATATGTCCTTTCTCTCCCTTCCTTTAGTGGTTTTGTATGTCCTGGTGCTTAAAAAAATTCAAATATACTTCTGAAAGCAAATGAGGAAGTTTAACAACTTGCATCAATACTATGCCAATGAACCTTAAATCCCTTATAGGAGGATGCATTTCAGTTGATTTTAATCAAGCAAAAAGGTTTCTTTGAAGACTCACCAACTTCCAGATGTATTCGATGTTCTTATGACAGCCACAACATTTTTCTTACGCTCATCCCATAGTCTTCAGTGGTGATATGACAATAAGGCTATTCCATATTTTTAATACATATCTCACCTTGAAGTTGGGGCTGATATTTTTATCCACTGTTACAAGCATCATGTATATTTGCTCAACCAAATAGGATTTTTGTGCCTACGAAATATACATTGTTTAATTGTTAAACGTTAATGGTAGGATTGTTCTTGCTCTAAGAGTAAGAAAGATTTGCCTTCTCAAAAGCCTGGACTTGAGAGATCTGTTGTATACCGGTATGTTTTTCTCCAGTTTCTCAAAGCCTGAGTTTGGTATACTTTATTATTATTTTTTGTTTTCCTTGATCATTTGGTATATAAGGTAAGGCATTAATACCCCTTCTCTACAGGTGACTGGTCATACTTCTAGATATAAACATGTTGACTAATGATCCAGTCCAGACCTTGAGTATTTTGTAAGCTATTTTCCTATACATCTCTGGTAAGTAGCTTCCTGCTGATTCAAAGCATCTATTTCTGTTGGCTAATCCAAGGCACAAATTCTTTCTTTTTCCAGATAGATTCCACTTATACGTGCTGTGTGTCCATTGCCATTTCCTAACTTTTAACTGTTAGTAAATTTACTAACAGTGTGTTTTATTTTCTCTTCCTGAGTCACTGAGCAGTAAGATTTCACCAAAATACAGCTGTTAAATTTTCAATAGCCAGGTCCACAAGTCCAACTGCCACATTAGGGTCTTTCTCTGGGGAGACAATGAATTCTTTTTCCTTCTCAGTCTGCCTAAATTATAGGAATGTGAGGATGTCCACAAGTGCCAACTTGATGAAGAACATACTCCACAGTCTTAGCAAGGCCAATTTTGATACAACACTAGGGAACTGCAGCCATATTATTTACTATACTGTACTGCACTATGTTTATTATTTCAGGAATATTGTAGCTATTGATTGAGTGCCCAGTCCAGTTGGGGACAGTTAATGACTAACTCAGTAGCCCTTGTGCTTAATTAAAATAAGATTTCCCTCTGTACTTTTTAATATATTCATGTTCACTGGCAGTCAAGCACACTGTTTCCTTACTCTCTGAACTTTCTAGGGCATAGCTATAGCAAATCATCTGCCCATTGGCTCCGGTGTCCCACAAAACCTCATCTTTTACTCTTCTCTTTCTAACTAAAATAGGAATTCTAATTTGTTTGGAGTATTTTACCCATTTTATATGGCTATATATATATATACATATATTAGCCAGTATTGTCTGCTTTGTGCCTGTTCACCTGTTCACTTGTTATTCTTCTGCATGGTGTTTTGGGCACTACGTGGTAATCCTGTATCTCAGCCATTGGTCCCAAACACTAGCTTTCACAGAAATAACACTCCTATTTTTCAGTTATCCAGGATACCCTAGTCAAATCCCACTTTCATTATGATAAACCAAACTGGTTAAAGCTGACTTATTTGTCCATTTATAGGGAGCTATGATTTTAAACTGTTTTATTTTAATTGTTCTGGTGTTGTTTGCTGATGTTTAACAGATTTTCCCCTGGCATATAGTTTCCTTTATGCTTTCTTGGAACAATATGTCAATTTTAGTTTTTCATTATAGTGTTTCTGCATTCTCCCTTCTTCTTTTTTTCCTCCTTGTTGAAGTTAATTTCCATTTTTTAGCTCTTCTTCTGTAAGTAATTTAATATTTGATTCTGTGGGAATGGATTTTTTGCTATAATTCTATGCCATTTCCTGCCAAATAATACTTAAAGACTTCTCTGAAATATTATTGTTTTAGTTGATGTATGATTCCTCCTATCCCAATGCAAAAATCTTTCAACTATTCATTAGATTATACTCGTGAATAACTAAATCTTCACCAGTAACTTCTCATAGAGCAATCTGCATCAGGTAAGTGAAACTCTGAAGAGTGTTCCTCCTACCAGACCAGCTAAATGCCACAAGAGGCAGTTTTAAAACTAGAAATCTATTAACTTGTGGCATGTAAAACCCCTCATACCACAGCTTACACGGGTACCTGTCACGGGTACGGCTACAATCCTGTGGTTACTGCCTTTTACCTCCTACTTTGAGTTCCAATCCTGAAAAAAAGAGAATGTTTTTAAGTATAATTTTGGCTTCCCCTTAGAAGTCCTGTGATTGTCCCACTAACCACTTACAATGTAGAACTTCTAAAATATAATCGAATATTGGTCTTTCGAAAAACCTTGTTCTGCACCAGTTAGCACACTGAGTCCACTGGCTTAGAAACATGTTCCAAAGCTACAGATCTAGAGGGACTTAAGCCCAAAGGGCCAAATTAAGGGCTAATATCTTGCTGAAACTGTAGTTCAGACATTGAAAATCTAAATTAATTAGAAGTTGCTCTCCAAATGGCATCCTCCTTTTCCTGCTTGCTGTAATTCCGTGCACTATAAAGGCCACATTTTAAGGGGAAGGACTGAATCGGGCTTTGTGCTAGTTTCTGGAAAGATACCCAAGATTGCCTGAGTTATGTGGGGCAAAGTGACAGCAACAGTGACATCTGCAGAGCTAGTACTGTCACTATCGGCAGCACAAATGTGTTCTTGCATCTTTTATGAGTTTAATTCAGCAGAGGATAGAATGGATCTTTTGACAAATTCTGTGCTACAATTACAAGTCTGTTGCTGAAAGAAAAGACTGTTTCTCAACTGAGAAATCAGAGACTTTGGTCATCTGTAGGCTGAACTGCTACAGTAATTTAACAGAGGCAAGAACATATAATCCAATTATGGGGAGTAATATCCAAATCACTCCTATTCCTTTTTTAATGGTTTGCTTTGGAATCCATTAGGACAAAAGGATCTTTATGTATGTAAAATATTAATAAAGTGAAAAATTGAAGCGATCATACTTTGTTGTAAGTGAACAAAGTGCATTCATTTATGTTCCCTGTAAGTCCTGTCATTCTTGTCCAGAATGTGTTGTCATGGTAGCCAATATGGCCATCTCAAAAAATTAGTAATAACAAATGATGGTGGTTAAAGATACGTGGCAGATTTCTTCTCCAGTTTGATACTTTACTTGGGGTTGAATAGGCAAAGACAAGGGCCTGTTTCAGATGCAGAGGTAACAATATTTTGAGGCTAAACTCTGGAAACGTAGGACCTAACGATGCTGAAAATGCCTGAAGTAGAACAAATGTTGGAGGAGATTTGGATTATACCTTTTTTTTAAAAAGAAATTTATAGCTGTTAATTATTATTACAAAAGCCTTGGATCTAAGCACCTATAAAGTAGTTTAATATTTTGAATGAATAACCATTATATAGCCAGATCATACAAGTCAAGATTTGGAGCCCTTTTCAAGTAAGAAGGCCCTTAGATAAGACCTTGGTTGTGTTTGAGGTGGAAAAAGACCTTCGCAGCCTGTGGCCAGAAACAGGCTACTCTCCCAAGTTTTCCAACATGCAGAAGTACACTGATTTAATTTCAAAGGTTACATTAAATTGTTTAGTTAAGACTGTAATAAGGGAAATTTTTATCAGAGTGTCCCCAGTCTTTGCCTGGCCTGAGACTCAAGACCAGATATTCTGGCCAATATTAAGGGTGTAGAATTTCTTTCATATGAATGACATGAATGGAGAGATTAGTTGTCTCGAAAGAATTATTTTTCTGTCCCAGGCTTTTAGAAATGTTTTCTAGGGTGCTGGGAAATCAGTGGCTAGTCCAAAATCAACACAAAGGGATAGTTATAAATATCCTTCTCCTTCCAAATCCTGCAGAAAAGATGGCAAGATTTACATACATGTGGCTGCATAATTTTTTGCTGCTGTCAGTCACCCTTAATCTCTTCCTATCTTAGGGAGGCAGGAAAAACACAAGGATTTGAAGGGCCAATTCAAAGGGCAGGATGGCAATTCATTTTGCCTAACTGTAAGACTGCAACTGTGAATGGAAACAACATCCAAAAAATCTGCATATCCCAATCTTAATGTCACGACAATAGCAACCACCCCCTTGCCCAACTAAGCCTTGCATTGCTGCTTTCATAAGGAAGATGATCTCAGCCTTGCAAATAGAAATGTTTAGCTGTTGCTGCCGCAGTAACAAACTCAGAGTGTACCATAGTTACTTCCTTGAGCCTATCCTAATTTACATAAAAATCTTCCCCAAAATATCTATTTTTCCCATCCAGGTTTAGCCATCAGCCCGTTCAAGTTCCCTCTCCAGTTAATGGAGAAAGACAGACACCTTCAGAAATCAATTCAGAGAGCTCCTTCAGATAGTACCTGTTTTGCTCCATGAACCATACAGAGCCCTGATTTTTACTTCGGGCAGTATGAAATCAACTTCTTCATGTTCTAGGCTTTATTTTAGGAGGTAATAAGCAAGAGATGAACCTGTGGTACTACCCAGTAAAAGCTGAAATTTTCACTTTTCTAAAACTTCTCTTGTAAATCTTCAGTTAGGGATTCTGGTGCAGAAGAGAGGAAAAAACCAAGTCATATACACATAAATAGACTACACGTCTCCCATGATATCCACAATCATAACTCTGAATGTAGTCCTTGCCAACAAACAACGTCCGTCTGTGAAAGGCATTTTAGAATTTCTGAAGTACTCAGTAAATGGTCAATTCATAAAAGCACAATGTGATAGATTTTGTCCATTTACTGTAGATAAAAAAGGAACAACTACTTAAGATGTTTTACATTTATCATATTTAGGGGAAAAAAAAATTGGAATCAGTGTCCAATCTCAAGGGATACTTATTCTGTGTCCAGTGTGACCCTAATTATAATCATAATATAATGAAGAAATGTTCCCTCTCTTCCTGTAGCTGCACAGTGGCAATCTGCAGAAAATTGCCTTCAGCTGTAGATATATGAATATATGTTTTCTAACAGTGAGCTGTGTTCTTGTAACAGCACACGGCTTCTTGAGGCATCCTCTCATGAACTGCGATTAAGAAAGTAGAATCTGCCATGCTATTAAGAAAGTTCCAAGTAGCCCAAAGTCAAAACCAGATGTCAACTTTATTTAATATAACTGAAAAAAAAAAAATAATGCCAAACTCAAAAGGCCATCAGCATTGATAATAGTGTGAATTATAGAGAGTTGTGAGCTTATTCCAAAGTAAAGGACATAGCAAGCTTGCATACTCCGGTGCAGTAGTTGCAAGTCTGACTAACAATGCTTAAATTTGTCCTTTCTCAGAAATATTTCCTTGTATTAATCACTTTTAGAAACTTCCATTTGCCTCAGTTACATTTTTCGGATTCATAAGAGGTTTTTTTTTGCACAATTTCACAGAAGAATTCAGCTTTTGTTTTTTTCGTCATGACAAGTGAAAAAATACTTCTTCCCATAGTAATTTATTTTAAAATTTGTTGCAATCCTAGGAGCGAGGCAGTAAGTGGTAAGCAAGATGAAATTTGGCAGGGTAAGAGCTCCCAAACTTCATTTTGATTCCTTCAGTCCTGGCACGATGAAAACGTCAGTGTCCCCCAGTACCGTACGGGAATTTAAAAAACCAGCCCCAGAGCTGTGCACTCACATTAGTTCTTACTCTTGAAGCAGTGCCTTGGAGCTACATCCTTACAAATGACTGGCTTCTCAGTATCGAGAGATTACTCAGCAACGCCTGCATGAACAAGTATAAAAACCAAAGCATACTCCTCAATTCAGGGTATTTTTTTAAACGTCTGAGGATATCTTCATCTCCCTCTGGCTATTTGCATTTTAGCAAGGAATATAAGGTCAAGTTTTCATTCAGATAAAAAAATCTGCCTACAAAAATTTGGACCTGATTGAATATATATATGTATAGCATGTGAACTCCCTCCTTTGCGGACAGGAGGGTGGAAGAATATTGCCGAGGTTTTCTAGCTCATCACTAGAAACCTTGTTGTTGCAAACTCCGTGGAAGGAACCTGTCAAGCAGGGAACGGCATTACCCAGTCTATCTTCCTGCCTCTGAAAGACAGTTATATTTATTGATTTTCAGGAAGAAATAAAGGGAACTTATAAGCAGGAGGAACAGAAGAAATCAGTAGACCACTGACACTGAAGAAGCAAAGCTGAAGAGCAGTGTGCTGGCAAAATGCCAGCGCCTCTACAAATCAAGAGCAGGAGCCACGTTCCCGGGCAGGAGAAGAGCAGTGAGGGGTTATGAATTTTGCCCTCTTGCTTCAGCCAGATTGCTCAGATGGTCTGACTTAGTTACCAAGTCTCATCTTTTCTTGTCATTGCGCTCGGAGTATTTGCACTGCGGTATGTGGCAGCCCTTATTAAGCCATTTTCTTTGATGTCAACCATGCAAATGACTATGGGAACATGCCAAAGGCAAAGGCCAGGAGGTAGTCTTAGGGTACACATGCTGTCTGAGCGCGTGGTCAGGCAGCCCCAGCTCCCTGAGCTGCCCCCTGCAATTAGAGGGGTCACAAAATTTACCCCTTGTGCATTGAAAACCCAGTGAAAGCTTTAAAGCAATGGTTGCTCAGGAGGTGAGGGCCTCTTTTAGCGCAATGGTTTGGGGCCTGTTGGCTCCACTCTTAGCCTTTGCTATACACTGTAAGCACCACGCTCCTGTGCAACCTTCTCTAGGAGGACCTGCGTTGACAGGGATGGACCAGATGTTCTGTAGAGGTCCCTTCTAACCCCATATCATTCTGTGGATACATTCCTTACAGGCTCCAGATGGGGAGATGGTGGTGGCGCTGGGTTCTGCAATTTAACCTATTTCTTTCCAGTCAGGAGCTGCTGGGCTTTTAAAGCCTGATCTCCAGAAATGAAAAAGAGTGATGGTGTTCTTGGTGATGGGTCATGAACTAGAATCATATTAAAAAGTGCACTGAAGTTGCTGTGAATGTTCCTTGCTTCTGGGTGGCCAAAATTTGGTGGGAGCTCAGGGAGCTCAGTAACAACAACAAAAAAAGCAACACACAAAACCCCACAGAGCTCCACAAGCTCTACATCTCTCTATTTTTGTTTTTCTCTACAGAAGGGTAAATGCAACAAAATTCACATGCTAAGGTTTGTGCCACAGTTGAAACTCAGGCAGTGTAAAAGGCAGTATTATGTGTATGTCCCATGATCACAAGGCAACCCTCCTGTCTTTTCTTGCTTCGTGTCATACCCTGCAGGATACTGTGTTTAAGTGCCTTAATCTAGCACTAAGAAATCTTTTGTGCTGGTTTAAGTACTGTCTTCCTGCCTGGAATGATAATGGACTGTTTTTGAGGGCTATGTTCTATTAGCACACAGGAAAAGATTTCAGTTAAGTCTCCTTCCTCCGCTGCTGCTGGTTTGCGATGTGTTCAGATAAGTCTTAGCCTCCTGCTGTCTCAGTTTCCCCTCCTGTGCTGCAGGGACATCTGCCTGCTGCTGCTGTGCAAGCAGCGCAGCGCACACGTGGGATGGTTGGGCTGGCTGAGAGCTGGGTTACCCAAGGAAGTCTACCTGCATCTGCAAGACTTGGTGCCGCGACAGAGCCAGTCGGTACAGTGAGAAAGACTGAACTGGAACTTCATCAGCTCCAGGGAATATGTTCTCCAGTACCAGCAAACTGAGTCCCGGTAAGTGCACTGAAGGAGTCGAGGCACCTTTTCTGAAGCTCATGTTATATGAGACCAAGTTTATAATGTAGATCTGCATCAAGACAGGACACGTGACCTCTTTTGTCTGATGTGGGCTCTCTACTATAATCTATACCTTCATTATCTCAAGTGCAGGAAAGCTGTAACCCGCTCTTGCTGTCAAGTCGCAGCTAAAAACTCCTGTGAACCAAAGGTGACTGGAAATCCAGCCACACAATTATTAAGTAATGTGTCACGCAAGGAGCGCACTGCATTACACCCATTGCTTTGGGAGCGCGCTCGTCGGCAGCGAGAAGGGAGGTGAAATTCATACCCTCTGTTTTGACCTCTGTCTCCTGAAGTGGCTCTGCACCAACCCACCTGAAGGGTCATTTATTTCTCTCTGCTGTAGTTGTGATTGCAGGTACTGGAGCTGGGGGCCAGCTTAAGTTTTGACGGGTCTGAGATGTGAACTGTGTGTTTCCTCTGAGCACTCCTTGCCTGTGTAATTTTTTTGCTCCCAAGAGTCTGTTCTTCGTAAGCATAGGGAGGAATGTTATTGTGATTCATACCTTCAAGTAGGGTGGAGAATTATGTTCATCTGGTTTGACTTGCTGTATGGCAATGCTCCTTCTGCTTTCCCCAGGATTCCTGCGTGATGTATGTACATATGTATATATGAAGTCAGGCCAGAATACGTATTTTACAGTCCCAGCCTCCAAGTAAGGTCTTCAAGTGATTTGAAATTTACTGTGTCCCATGATGGGTTGTTCAAATAGCTCCTTTTTACTCTGGCACCTGTATGAGTTTGTTTTGTTGACGCTGTATGAGTAGGTATGTTGCCTGCACTGAAATTTTCTTTAAAATGTGACGGTTGTTACTATTTGTGAAGCATATAGGATTTTCCAAAAATAAGACTTTGCTCAACTACGAAATCCTAGATGAACAGTATATTTGTTTTATTCAAATGATTTTGTGGATACGGTTATGACTGGGTTTTATAGTTCTTTATGTTCTTTATATTTTCCAAAGTTATCAATATTGCAATCACTGTGTGAAATGAATTTTAATTTTAGAAAAACTGCTTAAATATTTATAAAATACTATATAACGAAACTGTTGCTATTACTCCTTAAACGAATCAGCAGTAAAAATGATGACATGCAAGGAATTGTGATCATTTGGAGCACTAAAAATTACTCCACTAGGTGGAGAACTTGCATCAAATATGCCACTGAAAAAGTTCGCACCAGCTGAAATCGTAGCCGCTGCTGCAAAAATGAAACTCCTAATAACTAAAATAGCTTTTGTATCATACTCTCCTTTTATCATTTCTGGTGAAGAGCACTTTTAAATTCGTAGCGTATAAATTCTGGGAGGTTGTTGAGCACTATATTAATTTATGTTTAAAAATTAATAAAAGGATTAACATATATTTCTTGATATATTAGCTGAAGTTGATTTTCAGTAGTTATCAACTTTTCTGTGAAATGTATTAATATAAAACATTTTTCTTTACCATCCAGCTCATTCTAATGAGGTGCTGACAAAGCAGACTTTGTGGGGGAAGAAACTGAAAAATCTTTGCCAAAAAGAAATATTTATTTTTTAAAAATCCTATTTATTTTTTTAAAATCCTATTTAACTGGATCCTAGTTAATAATAAACTAAGGAAATATCAGATTTTATTATTTTCCCTGATTCTATCAACATGGCCAATATTAAGTTGTCAAGTTCCTCAGAACTAGGAAGAGGGCAAATGCTGACAAAAGCGAATATAGGTCCCAACCAATAAGCAGAATCAAGACTGGTTTAACTTTGGAGTGGAGATACATGCATTGCAGTATTCTGTAGGACCCATATAGATGGGAGGAGAATAAAGACTAATGGGGCCAGTTTTTCTTAATCTGCTGGGACAAGTCTTCTGGGAATTCGCAATCTGCAAAAGCTTCTTGGATACACATGTCCAGAAGGAGACAATTCAGAAAGAACCATTGCTTCTTTAGGTGTGCAAGCTAACATTAAGCTTCAAGGCATATTTTGAGTTGGGATTTAGGAGAATAAAAGAGAATTGGAGTTTTGGTTTTGTCATGGGAGTGAAGAATCAAGAAGACAGCACAAAAGGGTAAGTGCTCTATGTTCTTCTTTACTATTTACATATGTGTAATTAATGCAAGTGTTCGAGCTGGGGTTTGGGAATTCAAGTCTTCAGGATGTTCATGGCTTTATTCTGGTGATCTGACAGAGTTAGGAAGAGGACAGGGTAGAAGGCTGGATATACTCTTCTATTATGCTCCTAACTCTGCAAATAATTAAGGTCAGACATGGGGTTTGGAACTAGATTTTCAAGACTTTTAATCTATTCTCTATAGCTTGCTGAGTTCAGAAAAGGCAATAGGTGTTAGTAAAGGCAAATGTGCTGTGTCTTTTCTTGTTTGGACGCATATTGTGTTATAACTAAGATTAGGGCTAGTGGTGGGCTATGCCTTAGGTTATGACTCTAACTTTCTTTAAATTTAGGATTGAGGTTTCAGGCTAAGGGACATTCTCTTTTTTTGACATATACCCTCCTAAGGGCCCGGATAATTGCTGTGGCTTATTACTAAAGAGTTGGAACCGGAGAGGTTTTGGAAAAGATCAATGCCATACGCTGTCTTGTAGAAGCTGGATGTATACATCTGTACTCACTAGGGTTAGTGCTACGAATCGGGCATCTAAAGTTTACTGTTCCCATTTTATAGGTGGATTCTCCAGGGACCAGGGAAATACAAAGATGACATGTCTCTCTACAGAAATATGTATTTTATTCTCTTTTATTGCTGTGCTCACTGCAAATGTAGATGTTAGGATTGGCGCTAGGGTTAAAATTATGGGCTTAAAGGAACCTCTTTATTTTTTTCATTCTAGGGGCTGTAGGTAACTACAAATAGAGAAAACAGTTGGATGGGTCAGCTCTTTTTCTCATTTACTTCTGGGCTTCCTTCAATTCATTCATATAATTAAATTTTACATTAGGATTTTCACTTTGTATGACTTACAAACACAGAAAAANAAAATGATTAAATAATATAGGGGAGAACACTAGAAGGGACTCCTGCTAATAATTAAGTTTAGATTAATGGTTGTGAGTAAATTTAGAACTTAGAAATCTAAAGCTTTAATACTACAGTATATTCTTCTCTTATGTAAGGTCTACCCGTGTGTGGAAAGGGCCATTTCTTAAGGATATTACTGGAATTAGACACCATATCTAATTAAACATAATTAAGATTGAATTTACAAGTTATCATTTAGAAAACCACTGTTTGAAGAGTCGAGTTTGTTATCACATTTTGTAGGGGAATTGATCATTAAGGGGCAACACATTATTTTATTTTCACTGGTGAGAGGGACACCCTGCCAGGAATTAAACTCAGAGTCAGGGTGAGGATTTGATTACCTTAAGATCCCAGTTTATTGCCGGTCTTTATATTATGCAGAGCATTAGAAGAAGTGTTGAACCTCTGTTTCTGTTATTTTAAGTGGCAGTCTCATTGGTATAATTATGATTAGAGGCAGGGGTATGGTTAGGGTTAGAGTCTGGGAACTGAAACCCTCCAGAGCTCACGTTATGACTGATTTTCTCTAATGTTTCAAATTTAGGAAGGGCTTAATTGTCAGCAGTGGCTGATTGTGCTTTTCATTTCCTGACTTTGTCAGCTTCCCAACATTGAAGACAGGACTTAGTTTTTGGTTGGGGTGTAGGCATCAAAGCTTGCCTGTCTTTGGTGATTGCTGAGGGCTGCAGGGCTGCCATGTTGTCAAAGAGGTGATGGTGAATACACTTTGTCTTTATTCACAATGCCTGTGTTCACTTTTACAGTAAGAATTCATTCCCTGGCCACAGCTGAAGGTAGGGTTGAAGCTGAAGTAAAGGTTATATGAAGCTAAAGCTTAGATTTGGTGTCTCCTTTCTGTCCCTGCCCAGAGATGCTGCCAGCCCTGACTGTTCCTGCCCAGGGCCCAAGACACCATTTCAGACCCAATGGGGCCACCAGCCCCTGCCCCACCAATGCTTCAGCAGGGCCACTCTCCAGCTCCCCATAGCCCAGCCCTACACAGCCATGGGCCCTGACAAGATGGTCCCACTTGTAGGCCCATGTCCATGTCCCCAGGCCTACAAGGTCCCATAGGGAGGTGCCCGATGCCTGGGGCTGCCTCACTGCTCCCCAGCTGCTCCTGGATGGTGTGAGATGGGATGATCTCCCAGGCCCTGCCCCACCGTCTCAGGGTTTTGTCATCCTGTAAGAGCTCTGCAAGAACTGATGTGAGATGGAAGATGCATGACAGCAGAAGTTAAGACTTAGGTTTTCTTGTAGTGTATGAATTGACCTCATGAGCATGATGGTTTGCATCAGCCTCGGCGAAAGTGAAGGTATTCTCATACTCTCTGTCTCACTCATTCCTTGTTTCCATTTCTAGGGCTCATTTTCCTTGATGAACCATCATGCCCGCCTCCCTTCAGAAGATGGCAATTATTTCACCCAGACATAGATCCAAGTTGCTTTAGGGTAACTCCCAGACAGTTTGACAGAGGGCTGCACTCAATCTGACTTCCTCTGGCCGGGACACGTAGCCAATACCTTCTTTGTGTCCCCAGATCCCATCGTTTCACCCTCTAGGACACACTGTATTAGACTGGTGGCCAGTGAGTACACTTTGAACTGAAAAAAACCCAAAATACAGAAGCCTGGAGGAATTTCCTGGGGTCCATAGGAGACACTGCAGTTTTCCTCATTGCTCTAGAAGGCCACTGAGCTGGCTGTCACAAAGCCTGGGCACAAGAAGGCCCCTCTGCAAAGTATGAAAGGGAAATGGAGAGTTTTTATGCTATTTAAAATTTCCATTTTTCTTGGCTGAATCACTTTGAGTTTCCTGGATATAAAAAATGAAAGATTCAGTTTTCTAAGGAAAACCGACTTCTTTGAATTTAAAAGTCTTTTGGGTCTTTTTGGTGTCGGGGGTAGGGGTTGGACGGAGGCAGTCATCACTATGAGGAAAAAGTCTAGATCAACCCATCCCAAGATCTGATAAATACAGACTGCTTCTCAGAAACCTGGATCACTGAAAGTGTTCTGATTTACGCATTGTACTGGTTTTTGCACCTTCTGGTTTGGTGATAATGAAATACAGACTTTCAGCTTTTCCTTTTTGCTTTCTGAGAAAACACATCCTGTTTGTTTTCATAAGCACTTAGAAGTGTTCAGAATTGTTTGAGGCACATATCAATGTACCAAATTAACAAGGAAGGCATAAGGAATGCTATTATGTTTATATCTTACAAATAACTTCCACGTCATTATCTGCTTTTTGAAGGAGTGGTCAGTCTGGAGTCATGGAGTCATCATTTAATAAAAGAGTACCTAAAAATTGCCTTTTGTTTTTTTAATGGTACAGCATTGAAAAGGATGAATTGATCAGGGAAGCAAAGCTCCTCTAATTTCAGTACAGGTAAGGAGGATTTATTAATGTCTTTGCTATGTTGAGAATCGTTTGGTCCATTTTCTAGCACTATGTTACATGTGTAAGAGTTTTCTTGACTATTCTTCACTGTAAGTTTTGCTCTGCTAGCTCTTGTAACTGTTGTAACAGCCTGTGTGTGCCAGTACAGGTGACACTACAGGCAGCTGATGTACTCTCAAATATTAGGTGATGGACAGAGAACAGAAAATAATTTATCTCAGTTGTGCCTCAGCGCAACAGAAGTGAGGGCCAGACTGAGGAAAAACCTCCTGTTTTCAGATTTCTGTGTGGAAACATTCCAGATATCTGGATAGTTTGAGTAATTGTTTTCCATTTAATTAATGTAGAAACAAGAGATCACGAGCCAAGATGTCCACAGTTAGAGATAAAATCGTGGGACACAAAGTGCAGGTGTAACTGTGGAGATTTTTGTTTTAAAGTGTGACAACTGTAGAAGAACTGAAAACTCACAAGGAGGAAGGTTGTGAACTCCTTCCTCTTGCCACAAAGCAGCTGTGCAGAAGTGACTTCCACAGTACCATTACACTACACAGTGAAATGTGTAAGAAAAATCACTATCTGCTGAAAAGTGAAAGCTTTATTTTGTGCTCAGAAGAAGACAGATGCAAACATCTTTTACCTTAACCTGTCAGTTCAAACATGTTTTCAGTCTGACATTTTTTGTTTATTTTGCAACTGGTTAAGAGAGCCAGCATGTGTAAGGGAAATAATGATTTTCAGTCCAGAAGTACTTCATCAACTCCATGTTTTCATGAATACAAG
This sequence comes from Nycticryphes semicollaris, assembly GCA_013400055.1. NCBI lineage: Eukaryota > Metazoa > Chordata > Aves > Charadriiformes > Rostratulidae > Nycticryphes > Nycticryphes semicollaris. The sequence goes on from VXBJ01000269.1 coordinate 101,407, forward strand.
AATATTCATGCAAGTCCCAGAAATATTGCTTCCCCAGAAAAATATTTTAGCAGTCCAGTTTCACACTGGTATTATTATATCCCATTTGATCAGTAAGATTAGTGATTTAGAGTGGCAGGAAGAAATTCTGTTTTCTTTTATTCTCTGCACCTGTATCCTCCATAAGTTAAGTAATTTTTAGGGATCATCTTTTCCACATGGAGAAATCAAGTTAAGTGATCATACTATATATATGGAGAGTTAGATGTGCGAGAGTGGGGTCTATGGGAGACATTTGTCCGTGTGCAATGCTAACAAGAAATCCCAAGTGAGCATAACCCTCACTCCATAAAAAGGTAAGGTTCTCCATCTTCAGTAGCTCTCTTCTGAAGTTCAGTGCCCCTTCTCATAAATCCACACAGCTGGCAAGAGGCAGATCCCCTATAATTTATACATTGTTGTGAAGCATTCACTGCTCTATTCAGACTTGGGTTTCTGTCTTTGGAGGTGGCCGCACAGGGAGAGTTGAGCGTGGGTTTTATAGTTTCTCCTGTTGCAAATTTTGCGTACTGTGTGAAGTAGTTGGATGGACTTAAACTGTTCAGACCTTTTCGGTCTTTGCACTCCTCTCAAATCTCTATATGCGAAGTGGAGACTGTTTAAAAGGACTAATTGAGGGAATTTCACTCTAGTTTATTTGAGACGTGATGATATTTCCTTGGGAAGTGGGTGATGTAGTTGAAAGTATCATGAGATTTAACCTTGAGTGTCATATATCCTGGATAAGTTATTTAACCTTTAAATTTTTAGTAAATGATGAGGCCATTAAAAGGTAAGGACAAAAGATGCAGTACTTTTTTCCTTGATTTTGTAGAAGAAACAGGGTTTTTTTTTCTGTCTGAGAACATCAGTCACAAATGGCCTCACAAGGGAGAAAGGCAATGGTATTTCCATCATTTGGGAATTCCCTTTGAGGTCATAAGCAATTCTGGGTGTGCCCCAGATATTTTATTGCCAAAATTTAGGTATTTGGAAGCTTCAGGCCTTTCTGGAGCAAGAAGCTACCGAGTGAAGTCTTTGAGTAGGTGTGTAAATCCTGGACCCTAATCTTTTTATCATTCTAGCTTTATTCATAACCTTCCTTTTGTGCTTCTGATTGCCCAGTGAAAAAAGCCCTAAAGAGTGAGAACACTCCCTTTTTGTAACTGCAGGGTGAAATCCCAAGCAAATGGCAAGGCACCCACCGACTGCAGTCATGCCAGGAATTCACATGTGGTTAAAAGATAACAGGTTTTGTTTTTATTGTACGTCTTTCCCCTTTGTTCATGAGTGTTGGCAGTGAACCTAACATAATGAGACTTACAGAGCTTCCCTGGACAATATTATTAAAAAAAGAAAAAGGAAGCTGTCTAATGTATCTAATAATAACCCAATGATAGCAAACTACTCACATGGTTGTCTTTGTCAGCAGGGAATGTATTTAGTGACTAAAGGGTGGTGGGCTCCCAATCTTATATTCCTATGAAATATGCAAAGAACTGAGCAATGAAGAGTGGCTGGAAATATGCATATTCATGCCAAATAATATAAGTAAACTTTCATTAGAAAAATTCCGAAATATTTGACTACAATTCCAAGCTAATACTTGATAAACAATTAATGTGTTAGCGTCCAGATTTCTTTTCCAGTCTGTATTCATACACAAGTGACATTTTATGACAAAGAAGGTAAATCAGGTGCTCTTATGAACTAAGAGTATTGTTATTGTGTTTAACCCAAATCAGTTTAAACTCAGTCTAAACATTTTTTGTCCATGAAAAGATTTGTGTTGCTCGATCAGAAAAAAAAGTTTATGCCAATAGTCAGTTTTGTTCTCACTCAAATATTTAAAAATTAAGTGTTGTGACCACTATGACTAGTACTTTCTGTTCTCTGTTTGTTCTTTTCCAGGCTGTAGTGCCATCATTTGTTGTTCTTAGTTGTCATTATGTCTTTTACACTACCTTCTTGTTTTGTTACTTATTAAAATGTAATTGTTATGACCAAATTGTTCCTGCCAGTTAGAACACAGAACACACAGCAAAAATTCTAGCTCGTACGTGTCGCATGGGATATTTTAAACTACCATTTTAATTCAAATTAACTGATTATAAATTGACTCAATATAGTTATTAGTTTTGTGAAATTGTTCTACATATGGCCTGCATGTGTGTTTGGCTACAGGCACTTGTCTGCTGTTAAACCCAAATTGGTTGTTGTTTTGGACAAATGTTTGTATGATGTCCAAAGCATTCTTCTCAACAGTGTTAACAAGTAAGTAATTGATTTACAAATTACCCTAAAATCTGTCTACTTTGGATAGTTCTCTGAGTTTATATTGCAGAATAACAGAAATGTGGTCTTTTATTAGAGAATGCTTTGGCTATTGAGCTGGGCTCTGCATTGTATTCTTTCTCCTGCTTCCTTATTCCCTCATTTAGTAATAAGCTTTACAGGAGATACTTATGAAGAAGGCATTTGAGTCTGTGCCATCACAATGATCAAAAATTCAACACTGGATTTGGTTATGTGCACTGATTTATTCCATTTCCCATCCTTATGAGAAGCTATAATTGCTTAGAAAAGTTCACTATTTTTTTTCTCTAGTTATTTGCCCTTTCATTTTTCATTGAACATAACATCTGCTTACATCTTAAATGACGTTCATAAATATCTATCTTTCTGATTGCACCTGTCCACTGTTTTTAGCTGAATGTTTACCCTGGTCTAGTTTTGCTGTGTTTTGCTTTTTCATCATTGATTCACACTCAGTACCATGTTACTTGAAATATAACTCAAAGGGTTGTGATCAATGGCTCAATGTCCAAGTGGTGGCCAGTGATGAGTGGTGTTCCTCAAGGCTCAGTACTGGGACCAGTGCTGTTTAACACCTTTGTTGCAGACAAGGACAGTGGGATATAGTGCACCCTTATCAAGTTTGCTAACACCAGGCTGTGTGGTGTGATCAACATGCTGGAGGGAAGGGATACCATCCAGAGGGACTTGGACAAGCTTGTGGTGTGGGCTCGTGCAAACCTTATGAAATTCAAACAAGCTAAGTGCAGGGTCCTGCACCTGGGGCAAGCCCAAGCACAAACACAGGTTGGGTGGAGAAAGGCTGGAGAGCAGACCTGAGGAGAGGGACTTGGAAGTGCCTGTGGATGAGAAGCTGAACATGAGCCAGCAGTGCTTACTGGCAGCCCAGAAAGCCAACCACTTCCTGGGCTGCATCAAAAGAAGCATGGCCAGCAGGTCAAGGGAGGTGATTCTGCCCCTCTACTCTGCTCTCATGAGACCCCACTCGGAGTACTGTGTCCAGCTTTGGAGTTGTCAACACAGGAAGGACATGGACCTGTTAGAACGGGTCCAGCAGAGGGCCACAAAAATGATCAGGGGGCTGGAGCACCTCTCCTATGAGGACAGGCTGATGGAGCCGGGGTTGTTCAGCCTGGAGAAGAGAAGGTTACAGGGAGACCTTACAGTGACCTTCCAATATCTGAAGGGAGCCTACAGGAGAGCTGGAGAGAGACTGTTTGTCAGGGAATGGAGAAATAGGATGAAGGGTAATGGTTTTAAATTGAAAGAGGGGAGATTTAGATTGGATACTAGAAAGAAATTCTTTCCTGTGAGGGTGGTGAGACAGTGGAACAGGTTGCCCAGAGAAGCTGTGGCTCCCCCATCCCTCAAGGTGTTCAGGGCCAGGCTGGATGGGGCTTTGAGCAACCTGGTCTAGTGGGAGGTAACCTTGCCCATGACTATCTGGTTGTAACTTGATGATCTTTAAGATCCCTTCTAACTCAAACCGTTCTTTGATTCTATGCTTCTATAATAATATTTCCCTTTCCTCTGTAATTTCTTATGTTTTAGTTAGATGTGTTAAAATCCCGACCCATTGCAAAGCACTCCATTTTATCTATGTGCCAGTATCTCTTGAAGGCTCTGCTTTTGGCATCCCATGTAATTTCTCTCCCTTCAGCAACGAGCAGGTCTTTCCTGAGGTGAGGAGAGGAAAACGATGTGCCTTTCAAGACCCTGTTTGCCTTCCAGCAAAGATCACCTCCTGTAAGGTGATAAGAACTTCTGGCTGTTGCTTTTCTTATACAGGACAACTCCACTTCTGAGCAGAAAATTGCCTAAGCAAGATATAAGATGAAATGGCCTATGTGCTGTTTCTCTCTGAGGCATAGCGCGCCAAAGTCTGTTCGCAGCACAGACTGGAATCTTTTGCACCGATCCAATTATGTGTAAATGTGTGGGATTCAGTTTCATAAATGGGATGCCAAGCTGCTGTTAAAACCCTGTATGCTGAAATGTTAATATTTCATAATTAAGAATATTACACAGAAATTATGTTGTTATGTTATGTGTAATTTTTACCATTCATCAAATTTTAGATTTTATTTTGCATTATTGTTTGGACGCAGTTAAGCTTTTTTCATCCAACTTTCTTGAATAATTACTTCTCTGTCATCTGTTAACGTCTGCTTGATAGCTAAACAGCCAAGTCCTGGCATCGTAGCTAGGGATATTTGCTAGTTTACTGCTGTTGCTTTCATATTCATTGTTTGTTCTGTAATGGCCCTTAAACATTTCCCATGCATATTTGGGCTAGAATGATTCTTTACATAATGCCTTAGAGGAAAACAAGGTTCTTCTAATAGCAATTAAAATTAGCAATGATATTAGGCTAAGAATTTAAAATCACATCTCACTCCTGTGCAAATTCCCTTTTATCATTCAAAAAAATAATCAATTTTCAACAATGTTGTATACCTCATGCATAATACACAGCTTCAGTGATTTACTTCTTGTTTTGGCACGGGCACAGTTGAATGATATAAGAGCTAATTTTGTTTTTCTGCTTTAATAGCTTGTGTTGTCTGCATAATGAACCCTGTCTGAGCTTCATCAGGAGAGTTACGCTGTTCATATACTTTTTCTGTTAGTAAAAAATTTCCTGTTCTCTGAGAAGTTTATCTTATCTACACTCTGAAAGAAGACAGCCATTCATAGAATCATAGAATTGTCTAGGTTGGAAAGAACCTGAAGATCATTGAGTCCAACCATCAGCCTAACACTGACAAAAAAACATCACTGAACCATATCATTAAGCACTATGTCTACCTGTATTTAAATACCTCCAGGGATGGTGCCTCGACCACTTCCCTGGGCAGCCCATTCCAATGCTTGATAACTCTTTCAGTGTAGAAATTTTTCCTAAAATCCAGTCTAAACCTTCCCTGGTACAACTGCAGGCCATTTCCTCTTGTTCTCTCACCTGTGACTTGGGAAAAGAGACCAACCCGCACCTTGCTACAACTTCCTTTCAGGCATTTGTAGAGAGCAATTAGGTCTCCCCTCAGCCTCCTTTTCTCCAAGCTGAATAATCTCAGCTCCCTTAGCCTCTCCTCATGAGGCTTGTGCTCTAGACCCCTCACCAGCTCTGCTGCCCTTCTCTGGACACTCTCCAAAACCTCACCAGTGCTGAGTACAGGGAGATGATCACCTCCCGAGTCCTACTCCCCATGCTGTTCCTTATATAGGCCAGGATGCTGTTGGCCTTCTTGGCCACCTGAGCACACTGTGGGCTCATGTTCATCCAGCTACTGACCAACACCCTCAGGTCCTTTTCTGCCAGGCAGCTCTCCAGCCACTCTTCCCCAAGCCTGTAGCGCTGCATGGGGTTGTTGTGACCCAAGTGCAGGAGCCAGCACTGGGTCTTGTTGCACCTCATCCCATTGGCCTTGGCCCATCGATCCCGCCTGTCCAGATCCCTCTGCAAAGCCTTTCTACCTGCCAGCAGGTTGACACTCCCACCTAATTTGGTGTCATCTGCAAACTGACTGAGGGTGTGCTTGATCCCCTTGTCCAGATCATTGATAAAGGTATTCACACAAGTATCGGAAAGAGACAAATCTATAGAGGTGGGTTTTCTCGTTAAGGTGCTTGTTACCAAGTGGGTGCAGGAAACAGAAGTATGGAACAAAACTGTGGGATTGTTAATGGCATTGAAAGAAGTTCCCTGCTCTGCCATATATTTTGATAAATGATACTGTGATGTTTCCATTGGTTCAGATGAGGAATTATTCCATACTTGGATGCTCCAAGAAGAGGGGGTTTTTGTAGCAAGTAGTAGATTTTTTTTTTAATTATTATTATTTTGTAGAGAGGAAAGATATACCAGTGAGCAGTACCAGCTGGATCAAGAATTTGAGATATCTCCACTTTTGGGATGTTTGACCATTTGGAAGCATTCCTAAAAACTGAGCTCCTTTCAATTTCCTCTGTAAGGAAACAATTCAAATTAAGAATGAAAGAGAAAGCTGGGAGAAGCTTGTGCAACCTCCACTCCCAATATTCAACCATGAATTAAATAAGGTAAATGGAGGTAAAGCAAGAATTATGTATATACCTAAAAGAATACCAAAGATCCTAAAAGAAAGAACAAATGCAGTTAAGAGTAGGTTTCAGCTGAAAGGTAATAGAACCACTGGAAGGCAGCAGAGGTAGGGAAAAGATCTTCCTGAGGAAGAGGCAGTAGTCAGTGAGGAAAGGTGGAACTGCTTGTATATTAGTGCAGGACAACATACACTGCTGATTTATTTTTATGCTTCTGAGACAGAAGCTAGTATGGTTTTGTTTGCCAGTTATCTTAATATATGCAAGATTTATCATAAATGTGTATGGTAAATCATTCTATGTTAAAGGGATAACATTAAACATCATCTAAAAATAAACATTGTTTTCATAGAAAGGTTTGTAAGATTAGGAAGTGGATCAAGGTGTAGGAAAACTATTTTTGTAGTAATAAAAATTGTCTAAGTGCATGTCTTGGTCTCCCTGGATTCAAACTGAGTGTTTAGGTCCTAAATTTACAGTGAAACACGGTCACAGAAAATAGACAAAGTTAACTGAACACACATTGTCTCATGCATTTGGGCTTTCATAAAACACAGAGGTTTGTCAGCTGGGGTATGTAGGTAGAAAAACTCTCAATGTAGTGATTTTACTCTTAGAGATGAGGTTCCTAGAACCTAAATTGCAGTGAATACCAGCTGGAAATCAGAGGATGAAAGATGAGAAAGTGCTCTCTGGGGCCTCATGTGTGACACAGACATTTAAACAGGGCTTGTAAAAGCTGAAGGCCACCTTTAGTGCTGAGGTAAAGCTCAGCTTCTACTCTTTTTGAATAAGGTCAAGAGAATATATAGATATAGATATAGAATTAGTGATGCCACACAGTGTTTAGACATCTGTAAATCCCTAACACCTGTATCTAACTAAGCAGATTCCATCTGTGAGAACTGGGAAAACAAAACAGCATAAAGAGAAAGGAAAATCACCTGATGATATTCTTCTTGTTCATGTGCTTCTAGTTAGAGTCATTGGTGTGTCTCAATCCCATGCACTCTGAGTATAAACACTGATCAGATGTGCTTTGGAGAAATTTTGTAGTCACTGAGAGTGATGATATTGCTTTCTGCAAAGACATCTTGATGAGGCCTCTGTCAGAGAGTAGATGAAATACACCAGGGCCAAGTTCCAGCATGATAAATCCAATACTCTAAGCTTGCATCCGTTTTACTGTCAGTAGGTAGTTTTTTCTGTTTATAATAGTACTGTTTGTCATACAGGTTCTGAAGGTGTGTAGCAAAGATGGAGCAGTTTAAGTTAAGAGGAGAAAGACTTGTTCCTTTACTTTTACTCAAGCAATATCTGGATGAGCCAGAGGGATTTTCTTGCATGGATACTGTCTGAAAAGTACTTTTTGTGTTAAGCTGAAGCTATGAAAAAACCCCCCACAGTAATAGGGTTCCAATAAATAATGCAAGTAAGTTATATTAAGCTTATAATATGTCTTTCTTTACAGTTTGCATATTTCTTTGCCTGCTAAGGAATAGAAATCTCAGAGAACTGCAATTATTCAGATGACCTGGACAATCAAAAAAACCACCACTCCTAAAGACACATTTGGCCTGAAGAAATAAGTGTTTTTTGCTTACTCAACACTCAGAGCACTGTACCTCAGTGCCCATCTGCAGAAGAATTAAAATTGCACCTATACCTCTGCAAATAATGCGACTGGAAGAAACTGGTTTTTCATGTGTCTTCCTAAGTTTAAAAATTGCCCCTGATCTCAGTCCTGGATTTATTTTCTCACTTCTCTTCCCTGTTACTCCTTTTCAGCAGTTGAAGAAAGGGATGGAAAGCAGGAATGAAGTATAATTGGTCTTTGTGTTATGGCTTTGGATATAGGAAGTGATAGACTGGGTTCATATTAATTTCTAAAAATAAGAAAAAAAGATTCTGAAAATCTGAAAAAAGAACCGAAATAAACATTTGAGAGGAAAATATGCTTCTTTGAGGATATTTCTTTGGCTAGCTTTTTCAGCGAAGTTATAGCCAATGCTGCTGCTTCACCTTGAGTCGCAGCGTGGAAATGTTTTCATCAGAGAAACCCAGCAGTGAAAGGAATCTCTTTACACAGATCATTCCAACATTACACAGAAACCATACGCTTTTCTCTGCTTTAGCAAAAACCAGAGCTTGTCCATTGTATTGTGTGAACCAGTGATTTACGTTGGCTAGAGAAAGCACAACTAAAACCATGAGTCATGGAAACCTGTGGTAATAAAGTCATGTTATCTCTGGGTGATGCAGAGCAGAAGAGCTGCAACTAGCACTCAGGGGCTTCACTTTGCTATTTACTATGTCTTAGTTGGATTACAAAGGTGCTAGGCCATAAAGAAAGCTGCTGTTCTTTGAATGAAAGAGAATTAAGTTCTAATATTATAAATAGAGCTTCTTGTCTGTCCAGGTTTGCAAAAAACAAGCATTCTGTAGTATTTGATGAATATACATTTTCGATGTCTTCTATTTCTTTTCATAATAGCATCACTGTCATGCCTCTCGGTATGACTTAAGAAAGAAGTACGCTCATGATGTGCCAGCCCCCAGTATGTTGGTTTAGTAAACAGTCTCAGAAAACATTGCTCTTAGTATTCCTGTTCATTTAGTGAAATCGTAAATGAACCATATGAAGAGCTAAGACAAAAAAAAGGTCAAGTATTGTATTACATATTATATATATGGTTGAAAGTTCAGTGTAAGGAATTGCAATAAATCTAGGACCACCTTCAAACAGGTTAAATTTCTGAGCAATTGTGCTCTTTATTAACAAGGTGTCTCTGAAGGTCTAGGGCTGGCCAATAGGAGACAAAAGGCCCAGGGATTTGGGTAAAAATTAGGTCAAATGAATACATCTATAAAGCACACTTCAAAAAATATTCTAAAAAGTAAATCCAATTGTAGCACAAGCTACAGCTCAGCAGATTATACACCTTATGCTTCACTATGAAAAAGTCATCTGAAGAGCAAACTTTTTTGTTCAGAGGAAAAATTAAATGCATGGGAAATATATATATATTCTAAGGCTCTTAGGAAGCCTATTTTAAATCTTTTTTTTTTTTTAAATATTTTTTAAAGATCAAAATTTTTTTTTTAAGATTTTGGGTTAAGACTTTCTGATTAACTTACTAAACTAGCAGTTGTTAAAAACATAAAGTCAAATGTTTTCTTTAAAAACTATCATAACAAAATATCCAATGCTTTCAAAATAAGGAATTTCTATAAAAAGGAAAATACGAAACTAAAGTATTGTGAACTTTTCATTCTCCCTAGTCAGTCCCTGTTTTTGGCTAAACTTATCAGCGGATTTTATCCAAAGTTCCATAGTTCTAGTCCCGCCCCCCCCAAGTTCATTTACGTTACACAAAAGCTTATTTGGCCAGCTCTGAAGCCAGCCTTAAATCTCACCTCTTTTGTAACTACTCTTTGGAAAGAGACCACATTTCTAAAGCTTGCAAGATTTAGAGAAGGTAGTTTGGTAGAAGACTGTATTCTCAAGACCCGTATTTCTCTTTCTGCAGAGAAAAAGTATCTCGTCAGTGGCATACAGCTGGTGGTAGTCAGTGGCTACAGTTAATATCTTGTAATAATGTAATATTTCACAGTCTGACCTTTGAAAATTGATGTCATATGTATCCTGCACATAGTAAATGTAACTGTTTCACAAAGTGTAGAGGAGTTCTTGAAACATTTTGTTTGATATCAATGAGTGTTTTGCACCAGCAAAATGAAGAGAGAGATTTTATGGAAAAGAGTGAGGTTTTCCAGAAGAGACTAATTATTTGTTTGCTTTGGTAGTAAAAATACAATGTATGAAAAGGGTGAAAAGGGCCTACTTTTTTTTTTTCCCCTTTCAGAAAGTGAGAAGCATGTCTCTTCAAAGTGTTCCTGCCGTTCTTCTGTCAGCATTCCCAAGAACAGATAGGAGGCAAAACAAAGCAGTGCTACAGAAATAAGTTTTCAGGGCTATGTTCAATCAGTGCATCCCTAAGATGCCTTTGACAGTCCCCCTCCTCTCCGCTTTCAATCAGTGTAGCTGGATTAGGTGAGCTATTTTTGTCTGCGTGTGCCAGAACTATGGAACATAGAATGGTTAGAGTTAGAAGGGACGTTTAAGATCATTGGGTAATGTAACATATTACATTTGGTTATTAAAGTTTTCTACCATCTTTGTCAGGTGGATGAAAATAACATTTGATTCTAAAGTAACTGGAAGTGAGTTAGTGGCAGAGCTATTACTCTGTAACTTCTCTGCAGCACTCCTCACGGGACAGAAGTAATAATTAAATGCATTTCAAAGACCAGGATCCAAATCCTGGAGCTACATCATTTGAAAGCTGTACCTCCTGAAGCCCACTCTGAGGTACTTGTAACACGAGCCCTGAAGGGCAGGTCAGACTAAGCACTGACAGTAAAGTAAATTAAAATAATTGAAGGAAGCAGTATAATGTATAGTACAGTTTATAGAAAGTCAGGAGGAAAACAGATGAAGATTCAATGTATACACTAAATTATATACATTAGTGACTATTTAACATCTTGTGTCTGTCACGTAGCTCTTTTATTTGCTGTAAAAGCTAGAAAGGAAAATGAACATAAAATATTTAACAGTCAGTGTAAATGGAAAAAATGTTTTCCCAAGATAATGGACTCCTCCAGCTATTAGGCAACAAAGCAAAGTAGAAACATATATTTTCCAGGCAGAAGGCATAGCTTCTGAGATAAATTTCTGTGATAATGAACATAAAGCAGGCATACAATATAATTAACCCAAAGGTATCTGCTTCCATACAGTGAACACGGAGTGAGAAGCAATGCTTGTTCCTTGTGGCCTGATTCTCCACGGTCTGGCTGTTGTGCTCAAGCCCCGTTTCTCACGCAGGCCCTGCCTGGGCTCGGTGTCCTCCACAGAGGTAGCCACCTCCATCAGCGTGTTGGCTGGCAGAGAGTGACTCTGGCTGAAAATGTACATTTCCTTTCTAACAGAAGTGAAATCTGTGGCCTGGGGGGGGGTAGGAGGCAGGCTTTGATAGACTGCTTTTTACTGCACAAATGTCCTTTATTTGTTTCCTATGAATTAAAGCCTTTGCAACGGAAGAAACATCTAACCTTCTTTTCTGGTGATTTTTACAGGTGACATCATTGCTTTTCTCCGCTGCCCGCCTGCTGGTTTGCCTCAGAATGTCGCTGCCCCCAGACCTTCCAAACACAACTGCAGTCAGGATTTTAAATCCTCCCCTTGTGCTTTACTCTGGCATAATTAGTACTTTGTTTTTCAGCTGACTCCTCACATCTCGTAGTCTCAGATTTAATGTATTTTTGATGGTGCAGACCACTTTATAATCTCCCTGACTTCCCTACCTTTCTCAGCACTTCCTCTTTATTTAGTATTACTTCAATATTTTTAACATTCCCTTTGCAAAGTACTGTATTAAAATGTCATCTCTGGAAAGTTTTTTGTTTTTTATTTTTAAAAACTTATGAACATGTATCTCTTTATCAATTTCAGAAATATTTACTTTTGCTTTGGTACTATTTCCCTTCCATTCTTTTAGGCAAACAGCCACTAACATCAAAATGGAACCTGGTAAATGCACTTTTAATTACTGTATTAAACACTTCGTTGGGATATTATCACTAGAAAATAATGAAGCCAAATAAATACATTAACACAATCTGGTGATACTTGTAAAAAAATTCAGAATAAACTTCAGGAAATTAGGATTAAATAAAAGTCTCTGTCAACCAAGGCACCAGCTCCTTTGCTTGGGCAGATCAGGCTGAACTTGTCACAACTTTCCCTTATGATTTCAAGTACTTGAACTTGATGCTTGGACTATTTGATCTTAAAATGTCACCAAGGCTATTTGTGCTGGGTCATATAACTTCAAACAAAGGATTTGAAACTCTTCTCCCTCCTTTCTTCATATCTGATAGGTGGATAGCTCTTCTACTGCTCACTGTAAAAGCAGCAAACACTTTTTCTTTTATCTTAAATCACTGCTTTCCAAAATTGATACTATTGTCTACTTTTAAAAAAACTGATATTCTGGATATGTACATAATATTAGTAGCAATAAACATTGCTAGACTGTACAAAAGTGCCTTTAACACTTAACATTCTCAGTTGCTGTCTTACGGCCACAGTTAGTTAACACAGAAGTAGCTGAGGACTCTGACTACATCTCTGTTCCACTTCCATATCTCATAGCTCTTATTCAAATGACGCTAAAACATTTAATGACAATAATAGGACTCTGTCCTAAGCTTACGGAACCTTAAGAATCACTTTTTCCTTATTTTGTAGCCAGATTAGTTTATCTGATTCAATCTTACTGGCAATGTGAAGATTTATAAGAGCAGTCATATAGCAGATGAAGGTACCTGACCTGGCTCTGCTCACCCTAGGACCAGAGATGGAGCTACTGGGGTGCTATGGAAAGAGCTGGAGTAGCTGCTTGCAAGCCAGGTCAAGACTTGAAGAAGTGTGTAGTAATTTTAGTGAGGCTGGACTACACTGCCTACAGGCACTGGATGAGAAATCTGTACAACATGGCTATTCATAGCATGGGTTTACCATCTCCATGAATTCGTGGAGATGGTACTGCTAGGTGAATCCCATTTTCACAGAATCACAGAATATCAGGGATTGGAAGGGACCTTGAAAGATCATCCAGTCCAATCCCCCTCCTGGAGCAGGAACACCTACATCAGGTCACACAGGAACGTGTCCAGGCGGGTTTTAAATATCTCCAGAGAAGGAGACTCCACAACATCTCTGGGCAACCTTCACTGTGATGTTTTTTCTCATATTTAAGTGGAACCTTCTATCTTCCAGCATGGACCTATTGCCCCTTGTCCTATCACTGGCCGTCACTGAGAAGAGCCTGGCTACATCCTCCTGACACTCACCCTTTACATATATATAAACATTAATGAGGTCACCCCTCAGTCTCCTCTTCTCCAAGCTAAAGAGACCCAGCTCCCTCAGCCTTTCCTCCTCTGGGAGATGCTCCACTCCCTTCATCATCCTCATAGCCCTGCCCTGGACTCTCTCCAGCAGTTCCCTGTCCCTCTGGAACTGAGGGGCCCAGAACTGGACACAATATTCCAGGTGGGGTCTCACCAGGGCAGAGTAGGGACATAAAACCAAGACAAAAATATCCCCACCTAGCTGAAAGCAATACGGCCTGGGAAGAGACCTTCTAGGAAACTAGTGGAGTCCAACAGAAGTCATGTTGCAATGGTAAAGTGCATGCTATGCTTTCTTCAAAAAACAGGTATAGGTATTTATCTGTGATTGTCCAATTTGGACTTTTAATTTAGATTTGAACCTACTTTTGGAGTACTTTCCCCTCCCATCATGCAAGACCCGTCCCTTTCAAACACAGTAAGATGCCACCTCACCCCCAGAAGAAACAAACTTTTTCAAGTAGAATTAGTGCTTTGGCTGAAAATCAGAGGTGTAAGGAAACAAATATTTGGCAAATTTATGAGTCCTGTCTCTAAAACCGAGAAATCAATGAATTGATGATCACTGCATAAGTAAAGGAAAAGGAAAGTTCGCCATATGTATTTTATCTTCATTTAAGAAAAGGAAATCTACACTTGAGGCCAGAAGAGATGAACCTTGGAAATCTGAATTTATTTAAAGGAAGTTCAGGAAAACAAGTGTGGATTGTTGTAATCTCTTTTACCTGTTGTTTCAATTTTTTCTCCTATTTAGTTAGAAAATACATAAAAATTCACATGAATATGTCTGCCTTTGCAGATGTATTATTTTAATGGCACTCACTGACTATATTTCAAAAGCTGCACAGGCTGGTAATATCAACACAAGGAGAACTAAAATTTTAAAGCAGTAATCATAGTTCCAGGCTAGAGGTTCCTTTCCTGAGGGGCACATAGAATGGCCAGCAAAAGCCCCCCCCAGATAATGGAAGAAACACTGCTCTGCAGTTCCTCATGATTTCGAGTCTTTTGTTTCGTATTACTGTGTGATCATTATTTCCATGGTGCCCAGGAGGCCTAAGCAAGGATGGAAATCCTATTCTGTACCCCCAAACAGGCATTTGGAAAGACAACTCCGTTTCTAGAGAACTCTTTGAAAAGAGATTGTGTTTGAAAGATGAGCAAGGTTGTTTTCAGTACTGGCGGGTGAACATACTCAAATATGCCCTCACAAATGTGCTATTCAACTCAACCAGGCATTTTCCAGGCAAATAAAGAAACATGGATATTCACAGCAACGTAGGGAGCCATGGTCTGTCTCCTGCTTCTGAAAATTTGGCTCTACATACATGGAAGTGGAAAACAACAGCTGTGAAGGAGGGAACTTGGAGCACAAATGAACACCAGGCCCAGCTGCGGATTTGCATTCTTTGACATCTGGTGCTGAGTAGACACTGGGGAATTCTGTGACAACATGAGATTTTATGCATCTGTCAGCTAAATCTAACATTTCTCTTTGGGACACTTTGAATGGATGAGGTTGATGTCAGAGAGCTTTTTTTTAAGCCAGAACAAAATAAAGGAAGAGGATTGTATCTGATTTGGACTCTCAGTCTGTATGCAGAGTGGGCAGGTTACGTGGAGCTTGCCTGGAATTGCGATCGCACATCTGTTCTGCAAGAATTTGCAAGATAGCTTCCACAAAACACCAATATGTTTGATTTCACAAGTGCTGGGGGTTGGGCTTCCCCTAAAACATTTTGGTGCAAAAAGGTGCAAAAAGGTGCAAAAAGGTTAAGAGCATGTCTGCATGCAAGTGTGTGTGTGTCCGCCACAGTCCCTTGTATCAAAGTATTTCTGCCCTTACCCTTGTAATTCTATCTCATTACAGTTCAGCTGATTTTTTTATTTTTTGGAGGTGAGAAAAAGTCTTGTACTTTGTGCCAAACCAGCGTGTGTAACCGTGGTTTCCATGTAAACAGAGCAACAAGAGTTCAAGCACCGATGTTATTAATCATTATACATTGCAAGGCCCCCTCTGCTCTCTTTAGGATTATTACTATGTATTGTTGGACAGTACGCTTTGTAAAACATCACTGCAAAATGAAACCAGACCCCTAATTCATGGAATTTTATTTTAATTTGTACTGCACAGCAACAATGCCATTCTTAGGAAGAGAGCTACTTAATTTGATTTTGACTGGATTCTTCTTTACAGGCCACCAGGATAAACACAAACTTCACACGAAAGCGTTTAACCTCTCTTCCTCATAACCTGGATAATGAAGGGTGGGTGTAGACTGTAGCTGGATAGAGATGCTGTGAAGTCTGTGGCTGTGACTTTTCCACCTCAGACATCTGAGAGCACACACTTTGCAACTGAGAGTGCTAACGAAGACTGCCCTTTCCTGCTGTACTCAGGATTGGCAGTCCCTGCTACAGAATATCATGTAATCTGGGATGATGTAAAAAATGGTTGGCGGTGCAGAAGATGAAATAAGCCTTCTTCCTTCCTCATCTTCCTCTCAGACAGGCTGCTTGAATTGCTTTCGTTTTGGGATGAACCCTTGTTCCAAGAGATTCCTGCACCAAAAGGAATGCAAAGAGCTTTTTCAGCTGCTGGTCTTAGGCTATGTATGTGGACTCAGATATCCATCAACAGGTCCATTTCCTTGGTGTTGCCTAGTTCCCATTATCGGCACACACTAATCAAGTTTGTGTCGTTTTCAGATACAGTGATTTAACATGGTTTTATGCTAGTTTTGGGTGGGGTTTTTTTGTTTGTTTGTTTTTAATGAAAAGTGCTATTATGCCTTTGCCATGTGTATGTGAAGAAATACCCTGATCTGCTTTGGCTGCCAGTTGTCTCTTTAAAAAGTAGTATTAGTGCTACATGTGGTGCCAAATTTTTCTGTAGTACAACACCTGACTCATTTAATCACAGCTTATTACCCCAGGAAGAATCAAAAGCAAGTAAAGCTCTTAAATATATCCTATTAATGGCAGCTATAAATGTACATATTACTCTAGCAGTGCTGTAATGGAGTTTGGGATGCTGAATAAAGGCCCACAACTTTCTAAAAATACACTCCTGTGACTTTGAAAGAGACACAGGTGGAAGTTAAGCAGGAGAAAACAGGCTTGGTTGACGACTTGTGGCTCACAAATGGTACACTGCAATTTCTGAGAAACTCTTTGTTGGTTATAGATCAGGCATGAGAGAAACCTTGCTCCTCTGAGATGACTGCCAAGCTTCTGCCCTGGATACAGATGTGGCTTCTTAAAGACAGAATGTATTTACAGCCTATGAGATACTTGCTATTTTTAATAGTGCCTCTCAACAAGCAAATAACAGAAATTTTCGTTTATAGTAGAGTGTGTTGGTACGTCTGTGTGGGGGGTGTGTGTGTGTGTGTCCATGCATGTGAACGTAGCCCTTGCATGTAATGCACAGCCTGTGTGTGGCTGTGACAGGTGGTGTTCTAGTCATGGAATTAAGTCCAGGCTCACCCTAATGCTCAAGCTCCAGGGTGTGCACCCATCAGCCTTTCTAAGACCAGAGCACTAGATTCCAACACTGACATGCCTAAGCAAGGGCCTGACATTAACCTCATGCTAGATTTAAATCATTCCAGCCAGTCTGTTTTGAATTTCCAGATGTGTCGTACTGTTCTAATGAGTTAATTCATTCGGTATCCATTTCCTCCTGTCAGCTGCTTTTGGAAAAATAACTCGTGCATTGTTATCTTAGCTTTGTCCATCCTATTAATGGTTTAGGAAATGCAGCTGAAGATTATCTGGAGTTTTCTATGGCAGAGGTTGACCTGTGGCAATGGGACCACAATCAATCACATCTGGAAGGAGTCACAAACTGCAAAATGCTTATTTATTTTATTTTCGGTCTGCAGCATAATATTTAATTTCCCGCCTCCCACTATTCATGCAAAGGGTTAAACCAGAAGTGTAAGCTCAAGAATTCTATAAAAAAAAAGTCTATTTCAGTGCATAAATGTCATCCACCCAACCAAGATGGATACACCAACATACTACAAATCCCACATTTACCAGCAGCACATTGGAAGTCTTCTCTATTCCCTTCTTGTTTGGGCGCAGCGATTAAATTGACAATACCATGACAATTTGCCTGTGCTTTCACAGCGCTAGGATAAGGCTGGGGGTGGAGCAGGGACAGATATGGTCCTTCCACCCCACAGCTTCTGCCAGCACTGGGCTCACAAAAGAACATTGTCCAGAAGGAGCCATGGGTGACCCCGAATGCTGCTCTTGCTCATTTCCACGGCGCAGCCTTTGCCTGAGATTTGTCAAGATCTATTCCCCGTTTCACAATGGGATGTTCAAACCAGCACTACCTGTATCCTCTAATTCATCCTGGTGAGAAGCAGTACTGGTTATCTGGTCCTGATGGAGTTTATAAAATGGGGTGCCTCTATTCCTGCTTACAAGCTGGAAGAACTCCCATGAGAGGCAGCTCCCATCTATTAATCTATTAATTGGCAGCAGTAGCCCTCCCTGCTCTATCCAATCCCTTCACCGCTTCCAGAAAATCCCTCTTTTTCTTTTTTTTTTTTTTGCCTTACACATCTTCCTCAGTTTCCTAGCAAGCATTTCAAATCTGGTATCCTATGATTATTCCAGAAACTGATTTTTAGGAATGCCTAGACACCTTTGATCCTTGGCATTCTGGCTGCGTTGCCCCTGTCAGCTTTTTGCACTGTGCTGAGTGCTAACCCCACTGCGGCACACAATATAGAGGTACTCGTGCCCATACTCTCCCTTCTCTGCAACCACAACTAGATCATCTCAAAATATCTGTACTGCTCAGAGGCTCTGCATCTCATGTGAGAGTTCACAGATTAATTTAGCACAACTAGTTTACCTTGGGATTTAAACAAGCTACTAATTTAACAACCCTGAATCTTCCTGCCGGCCCCTGTGCTGAAGTCCTGTGCTTCCCATAGGATCTGCAGGAATAAAGAGTATATAAAAAGAAAAAGAAGCATGAAATTCTTAGCCTTTCAGCCCTTCATTTCCCCGTGACTTTCAGACAGTTCTGACTTGCACACTGGAGAGACTCAGGGGTATTCTTTTTTTATGAGAAACAGATTGAACACGCAGGTTTTCATTGATCTCAGTGCAAGTGAAGTTCACCTCTCTGAGGAAATCCCTGAAGAGTCTAACGCATGGTGCCAGCCATACTCAGGACCTTGTACTTGAGTCTGTTCTCTCCTCTGCTTCTGTTCTCCTCAGCAGGTGGTGGAAAGACCTCTTTATTTTCCCTTATTACATTTTTAAGTGTTGCAAATTATTTTGACCATTCTCGCCCTGCTTTAACTTAAGCCACTGAGGCAGAGCCCTGAGATGCCCTTTAATCCTGAGCTGGGAACTGAGCAGGAGCACAAGCTGCTTACATGATAGTGGAGAAATCCCTTCTCCAGGAAGGAATTCTCCACAGCTGTACGTGGTGTCGCCTGAATGCAGTCCTCACCAGCACTGAAGTAATGCACTGATCTGAACTGGGCAGAACAACCTGCACCCTGTGCACATCCAAATTCCCATTTTCCCAGAGTATTTCACAGTGAGTGAGGTAAAAAACCCCTCCCTTGGAGATGCTGGTGACTCCTGGATGCCCCAGTGTGCCTTGGGTGGGCTGCTTTGCTGGTGCCCGTGGGTAGCTCATATTTTCCTTAGTGTTGAAGGGCTGCAGCTTACACATCTACAGGATACTCCAGGGAGAAATGGAGCACAGTATGATTTTCATAAATAGCCTCTCAAATCCAAGATTTGTGAAAAAAATGCTGCCAATGCTTCCACTTAAATTCTATCCTAATTTCTATAACTTAGTTCCATTTTTGCCAAGAAAAAATAATAATGATCATGTATTCTCTGTAGCAGAAATTGGTGCAATTCCACTGAAGTGTGTGGAATTGCCTCAAATATTCCAGCAGAGAATTTGGCCCATGAAGGGAAAAGGAGCCTCAATAATGCTATGCTCTCCACATGAACATTTATTTTCCTTATTGCCTGTACTAAGAGATCATTTTCTCTAGTCAGAACACCAACTGCAATTTTTACTATCAACAATATTGCTTTTAAATAGAAAAATAAAAAGTAAACTATGATAATTTTCAATCCTATACTACTATAGCCTTAATTTTCAAGGAAAAACATTACCAAACTCAATTTCGGATAAGGTTCTATTATGTGCAAACCACTGTTGATATAATAACCCCTATTTTAGGTAGCTAGTAAAGAGAAGAACAATGTGACCCATTTAAAAACTGGCTCACAGAAAAATATTAGCAAGCCATTTATCATTTCTATTTAATTTTGTTGATAAGAGCCATTTGACAGAAACATTCCTTTGTTACAAAACTAACAGTAGCATAGGACGTGTTTGAACATAACACAGGCACTTTGCAATAGTACTGAGAAATGGACTTTCAGTTGCCAATTGTTTGGAAAAGAAATATAAAAGGGAAAACACTTGCCTTTGAATCCCTCAGTGGTTGGAGCTTAGATTTTTAGAAGTCTCTGATTAACGGGCAAATCACACTCATGCATCTGGGGTGCTGCGATGTCGGGATACAGGCTTTTTAGGAAGGATAGGATGGGATAGTGAGTTGCCTTGTATGTGGGAGAGAAGCAGGGATGCACAGAGCTCTGCCATGAGGCAGCTGGGAGCTGATGGGTCTGGGCAGGTTGGCAGACCAACGTGGGTGACATTGGCATGGGTGTCTGCTACAGACTGCCTGGTCAAGTAGAAGCAGAAGATCAGGCCTCCTTCAGATAAACAGAAGAAATCTCATCTTCACTGGCCCTGGTCCCCTCAGAAACCATTAACAACCTCGGTATCTGTTGGAGGAGCAACGCAGCAGGGTGAATGTATGTTGTTGAGATGGGTGGTTGAGAAGATGAAGAGTGGAAGTGCACTGCAGGACATGATTTTTGCAAACAAAGAACAAAACACTTGGGAATGAGGAGGTCAGGGACAGCCCTGGCCACCTTCACTATGGGATGGTGGAGTTTAGGATCCAGAAAGAATGCAAATAGCACATTAAAATCCCTGATGATCAGGAGAGCAAAAAATGGCCTGTTCAGGGACTTGCTTGGAAGAATCTTATGTGAGTCCATCTTGAAGAAGACAGGAGGAGTCCAGGAGAGCTGTCTGACTTTCAAGGGTCACCTTGTCCAGATTCAAGAGTGGTTTATAAATAAGCAAGAAGCTCTTGACAAAACTCAAAAATAAAAAAGAAACATTCAAGAAGCGGAAGTAGGGTTAGGCGGTATAGGAGAGAGAGTGTCCAAATATGCAATGATCTGGTTAGAAAAGTCAAAGCCTGCCTAGGGTTGAACTCAGTGAGGGATGCAAAGGGCAACAAGAGAGGTTTCTATGGTAGAACTACCATTGTCAGACGAGGACCAGGTTAGAGAACACTTTAAACAACCTGGACACACACAAGTCCATGGGACTTGATGGGATGCAACCATAAGTGCTGATGGAGCTTGCTGATGTCACGGCAAGGGCACTCTTGATAGCCTTTGAAATCATGGCAATCAAGAGAGGTTCCTGAGGACTGGAAGAAAGCAAATGTCACTCCTTTCTTCAAGAAGAAATTACAGGCCAGTCAGCCTCACCTCAGTCTCCAGAGAAAGGATGGAGCAAATAATCCTAGGTATCACCTGCAAATAGATGAAGTACAAAAGGTTATCTAGGCATGGCTAGTATGGATCTAGGAAGGGAAAATCATTCCTGACCAGCCTGGTAGACTTCTAGAACAAAATGACTAGTCTAGTGCATGAGGGGAGAGCAGAAGATGTTGTTAATCTTGAGTTTAGCAAGGTTTTTGACACATTCTCACTGTTTGCCTTTGTTTTCTCACTGGCAAACTGAAGTACAGACTGCATAAGAAGGCAGTGAGCTGGACTGAAAATTGGCTGACTGCTGTACTGGAAGGATTGTGATTAGCCACACAAAGTCCATCTGGAGGCCACTCACTAAAGGTGTACCACAGGAGATTGATACTGGGGACAACACCGTATAACTTCTTCAGAAGTTATCTGGACAGTTGGACAGAGTACACCCTAGCAGGCATGAGTGGGTGCTTCACCAAATGTTTGTGCTGGCATCCACAGGGACCTCGACAGGCTGGAGAGATGGGCTGATAGGAACCTCATGAAGTGCAACAAAGGGAAACACCAAGTGCTGTCCCTGGAGAGGAACAACCCCAGGCAGCAGTACAAGCTGTGGGGTCAACCAGCTGGAAAGCAGCTTTAACAAAACGTTCCTGGGAGTCCTGATGAACACCAAGTTGAACATGAGCCAGAAATGCACCCATGCAACAAAGAAAGCCAACAGCCTCCTGGGCTGCACTAAGAAAAGTGTTGTCAACAGGCCAAGGGACATGATCCTGCCCCTCTACTCAGCACTGCTGAGGCCACGGACAGTGTACTGTGTTCAGTTCTGGCCTCCCCACTACCAGAGAGATGTAGAGCTACTGGAGAGAGTACAGTACAGGGCCAATACGTGGTAAAGGGAATGGAACATTTTTCACCTGAGGAAAGGCTGAGAGAGCTGAGGCTGTTTGGTCTGGAGTTGAGAACGCTCAGGAAGGATCTCATCACTGTGAATAAATATCTGATGGAAGTGAATAAAGAGGATAGAAATAGTGATAGGACAAGAGGCAAAGAAGCAACATAAGAAAAACATAAGAAAAATCCCTTTTTTATTCTGGATGTGGTTTAACACTAGCATAGATTTCCCAGAGAGGTGGTGGAGTCTCTGTCTTTGGAGATACTTAAGACCCAATGAGACAAGGCCTTCAGCAATCTGCTTTAGCCAACCCCGCTACAAGCAGGGGGTTTAGACTCTAGAGGTTTTTGATCTCTAGAGGTGCTTTCCACCATCAGCCATTCTGTGAAATCATTGCTCATATAATTAAAAAAAATGCTGACTCTGTATGAAGTATTATAGGCATGGGCACAATCAAGCTTTTCTGCTGTTGTGAAGGTCTATCAGAAAGAGTTCCTGTATAAACCTATGGGGTGTAGGAGCATGCAGAATCCTGACACCCAAACAGAGAGACAGCAGGGACCTTCTGGCACCTGACTGGGGAGTGGTGGGGGATGCTTTGCCTCTCCTCACCAGCTGCAGTCCTTAGGGGCTGATCTGTTCCATCCCCAGGTAAGGAACACAGTGAAGCACCATGACCTTGGTCCATCCAGTGTGCTGGGGAGGAGGAGTGAGCTGCTGGTGGGGGACAGTTGGCTGTGCTGGCCCCACAGCAGCCGGGGAGCCCTTCTCTCAAGGAGAACCTGCACCTGAATTTTCCAGCCTACTTTCTAGACCTTTTGTGCTGATCCCACAAAGCACAAAGGGAATACAGCAGGGCTGGGAATATACGTGTGAAAAAATATCTCCCCCAGCCTTTTAGGCACTGAACAGAGGGAATATGTAACAGCATGACTTTTGCACCAATTCCTCAGTGATAAAACCGCTTCTGAAAGCAGCTTTTTCGGCTGTTCAGGAAAACTCATTTTCTTCCCTGGTTTGAATTAGACAAGGTCATTTTATTTTTTCTTCACCTTCCTATTATTGTTATGATTATTATCATCAGTGAATTATTTTGAACGTCAAGCACATGGAGAAAACTAGACTTTTTTTTTTTTTTAATATCATCCTTTTAATAGTAAGTTTTTGGTTTGCATTTTAATAAACGGGGGACCACCACTTATTCAGTTTAGGATTAATGCATTCACAAGTCTTTTTTTTCAGTGGCTATGAGGGACAGAGAACATTTTAAAGCAAATCGAGGTAGTTGATATATCTTCCCTAATGCATTTTTAATGCATGAGACATGGTAAGGACCAAAAAAGCATTCTGTGCTCTGCAATACAATTTGACACCAAAAAAAAATTAAAAAGGAAAGGAAGATAAAAACAAGCTAACAGAACATATGGAAGAGGGAAAGATACAGCCACACTATTAGTTTCCAGTTAGATAATTTTATTGGCATTTCCAGCATATGATGAAGGAACATAACGGGTGAGGGGATGAGGTTGTTGTGATATTAATAAGAATGTAATTCCATATGAAACTGTCCAGTGACTTATTGCTAATATTACTGAAATAAGGCTAATGAAGGCAATCAATCCTATATAATCTTTTTTTGTAAATCTGATTCTCAAAGCTTCTCTGATAGAAAAAGGACAGATTTGTCTTCTCCTCCCAGCGATCCCTGCTGACATGAGAAGTCCCACTGAAATCAATTGGCAAACAGTCTGGGGCGTAAATAAAACTCCGCGGATGCACTTATGTTGTGCCTTGCTTCTGCAGTCCCTCTCTCATGACTGTGTCCTTAAAGCCACATTTTCTTTGAGTAAGCAAACTGCTCCAGTGCATCTGGAGTGCAGTTATAGATCTTACTGGTGTGCTAATAAACCCTAGCTGCTGTGAAAGTGACCTTTGATCTTGCTGACTTGGGTAGTGATCGCAAAGGCTGTTGCTGCGCTCCACCAGTCTTCCCAGACCTTTGGGTGTTTCTACAATCGGCCTCTCTGCACTGCTTGGTCTGACTGGTATTAGTGCTGGAGTAAACTAAAGTAAGGAAAGCTTCATTGCATTTACCCATGTTGCAGGAACATCACAGACTGCAGCGTATGTCATCTCCGCTTCTTCCTGTCATCTTTTTCTACTCCAGCCTGCCTTCCTCTAAGCAACTGAAATCCATCTTCAGTGAGATATGAAAACTTACAGATGAGCACTCTTCTTTCCAGTATAGTTTCATCGCCCATTTTCCCGGGGAGGGAGCATGAAGTTTAGAATAGTTATCTTTATAGCATTTGGAAGAACACCTGCTTTTTCAGAGAAATGTCATGGGATATATCTAAGAACACAGACATTTAAGAAATCCTGGATGTAATTCTACTTTGCTCTGTTTTGCTTTGAGTACAGAACTCATAGTTCTCCTTATGAGGGAACATCTACCATAAAATTACTAATCATGTTGTGAATAATTTTGTGGATATTAATGTGTGACCACCATTCTTGTCAGAATATAAAGAGAAGCTCCTACACATAATTTATCTCCTCAAACCCAACACCTTCCTCTCTAGGATTCTAGGAATGAGCAGTCTAGCAGAAGTTGCTGTGTCCGTCACCATGCTCATTTAAGTCAATGGCAATAACCTTTCTGATGTCAGTGAGGCGGCGTAAGATCTTGTGTAAACAGCCAATGCTTACATCTTTCCTCACCTCAAGAACCTCACTGATGCCTGACTTAACAACTTAATATGTCCACATCACCCAAATACACGAGTAGGCACAGATAATTGACAGCAAGGAGGTACGATGGTGAAGAGAAGGATGTGCATCTAAAGTTGGAATAAAAATATGTTGTTATGGACAAGATAATAGCACGTGTTTTTCTGTTCCA
This sequence comes from Nycticryphes semicollaris, assembly GCA_013400055.1. Lineage (NCBI taxonomy): Eukaryota > Metazoa > Chordata > Aves > Charadriiformes > Rostratulidae > Nycticryphes > Nycticryphes semicollaris. Next base: position 126,237 of record VXBJ01000269.1, read on the forward strand.
GGCTTTTTTTTCTGAACGCTGGTTCCAACCAGCTACTGAGGCTAGTGGCATGAAGCACAGGAGATTATGGGCAAAAAATGTATTTGAGATATCACATGTTTGGAATAGCTGAAGTCTTATCTGAGCTTGGTGAGAGCAGGCTGAGTTATGACACAGACTGGAGAAACACCAGCAACACTGCAAACAAGGGAATGGCTACTGGTTTTCAAAAGTAAAAACAGTTGATTATGTTTTGTCAGAAAACAAAAGATTTTAGTTTGAGCCCTGACCGGTTATTTGTGTTTGAGGTTACTTATGAAAACCACTTACCACAGAGCAGATTAGATCCTAGCCCTGTTGTGCTGTCATCGCTGTAAATTCATTAATGCTTCACTGAACTGTTCTAGTGCCATTAGACTGCCCCATGTCACATGTGTTGGGTCTGTGAATGCTCCCTTTGTCTCCCTGCTTAGCACGGAAGGTGAAAGGCACTGGAATTGAACTGATTTTTCAAGCCAAGAATCTTTGCCATCATAAATAAAATAAGCCCCTTCAGCTTAACATTCATTGCCTCCTTTCTCATGTAGAAACAGATGTCAGCACAAGGAGAAAGCAGGTGCAGTGTCTCTCTTTCAGCTGCTTTTGGAGGAAAGCAGGAAGTGAATAAATCACCGGGAGATATGTTGTACGTGTCTTTAGAAAAGCATTTATAACTTCTAGATAAATTTCTGCTAATGAGGTCTTGAGATGCCAGCTCTTTGGAAGTCACAGCGTGCAGTGTTGCACTCTTGTCGACTCTGATGGATGTGGTTTTGTGTGGGAATATAATTTAAACATGAGGATATGAGGAATGATTTATTAAATTAGCAGAGAAAGTAGTTAAGAAAAAAGGCCTGATACCAGAAAAAAATGCCTGCCTTAGTTGAATGCTATTAGAATTACAAAATTTCTTATAAACTGGGAACCCCCAAACAGATACTCTCCATACATTGCAGCACTGTCTGAACCTGCAAATAAATACCCTGAAGTAGTAGCTGTAAAATGTCATCATTTATGACAGTGTCTTAACTCCTGAATTTAACGAAGGCCACAATCATCTTATTACTGTTTAAAGGGAACAGCAACGTGATCTGAGCACACAATATGTTTGCCTGTGGGGTGAGAATTTGAATACTGCCATTCGCCCCTGAGCCAATCCAACTCTCACACAGGACAGTTTTCAATATGGGCAAGATTAGACCCAACATGATCCACAGTCTCTCTGAGACGCCAGACCGAGGTGAGGAGAAAGGAAGAGAGAGTGGCACAGCTTCTCTTCCCTCTCTCTCCACTATCTATCAGCAGAGCTGGTTTGGTGGGGGTGGAAACACACTCTGCTTTTGTAAAGAGCTGGCACAATTTGCCTTCATTAGCCAAGCATGCCCACTTTTATTTGCCACTCTTGCAGGACCACACCGCAGGGATTTTGCAGAGTCTCTGAGATTTTAACTAAGAAGGAGAAGTTTTTCTCATAAGCTCCTGCAGCTTCCTGGCCTTGATGCATGGCACTGGCTGGCATGGGTTTCCCTTTCCCCGTGACACTGGGAGAGCACTAGCCCTTCTGTCACAGAATGACTTGCTTCAATGCCCTAGGCTAGCAGAGAAGCTCTGTGATAAGCAAGCTTTTAATTTCTGTATCACCACACTTTTAGTTGGTAAATTTGCAACTTGACAAAGCTGTGAGTCAATGACTGTGCCAAAAGCTCAGCCCCAAACACAGATGCTAAAAGAAGCATGAGGGAAGGGAAGAAAAAGTGCTCATGGGAAGCTCACAGAAGTATTGTACTTTTAGAAGCTTGGATTTAGTGCCACCAGTCTTATTGCTGCAGGCCTTCTACTTACTAGGAAAAGTCCCAAGAAACTGTAAGTGATGCCTTTCAACCTGAAAAGTATCTTCTGCCCCCCTGAATTTCATTGAGAGATCTGCCAAAGCCAAAAAATGCGCCGGGACTCACAAGGAGCCTGCCCTTTCATATGATAAGGTCTTTCTGGAATGAACCGTTGTTTAATCAAAGTACATAGGTAGCCAAATCTCACAGCCCATCAGATTTTCCGCAAAAACCCCTGCTGGCTCCTTCAATATGACGCCAGCCCAAGCGTGTCAGGTAGAACTGCTGGAGATGGGCCATCTTCTGCATGAAGGGAATACTCCACACTTAAATGCATGTTAACGTACCCAAGACAGAGCTTTTCAATGCCAAATGAGATTTTTAAGTGCTAGGCAGGAATAATAATAGAAGTTATGAGATTTGTGCTTTGCTATGAGAAATCCCAACCCACAGCTGGGAGACAAAAATAAGGTATTTCAGAGAAAGTGGTTGCAGGCAGTTGAGCAGTTTGGGAAGGAGCACAGGAACATGAGTAGCAGAGGACCTTTTCTGCTTACCTGACAGTCTTGTTCCCTGATACCTTCACAATAATCCTGTCTCCTGGTGTTCTTCCTCTGCTCCTTTTCCAGAAAAAGAGAGGCTGAGCTTATCGGTTTTGCTGGTACAAGAAAGCACACCATGCTACGAACTAACTCCCTTCCTGTGGAACAAACATTAGGAAGCAGCTGAAGAGATATTTAAGACTCACGTGTTTCAGTGTAAAACAGAAAATGCCTGCTTTCAGATTCTTAAACAGGAGCGGGGAGACTGTGAAACACAAAATCTTATAGGAAAAAATTAAACAAGGTTTACATCAAATGCTTGTTTTTAGTGAAGAAGTTTCCTATGATGCCTCTTTCCCCCTTTTTTATATAAAACTGCTGTGTATGGATGTATTGCAGGACATTGATAAAACATTAGAGCCACTGGCTAACTTACTGCATGGAAATCTGGGGTATTTTGGGCAAAATTTTCATATTCACTGTGTGAAAGGATTTTTATTATTAATGGCATCTGTTTGAAGTTGTTCTGTGGCTTGGGAAGTTAGCAATCCCTTTGTACTTCCGAATGTGAACATTTCTGTGTGTCTATCTAAGATCTCAGTTTTTGAGGCTGGGGATACATAGATAAATTCCTTTAGCAATTCTTTTTACAACACATCTAATCTAAGCCTACATAATTACTATGTTATTTTTGATAATATTATCACCCTGGAAGAATATTAATTCAAGAAATCAGCATTCAGTTTAAATCAGAACAAAAACAGCTGCTTCCTCCTAGTTATCTACATTGAAACACGATTAATGAACAGTAAAATCTAAATCTGAATGGAACCATCTCCTGTTCCTAGGTTCCAGGTGAACCCATTTTGAATTGCAAAACTGAGGATGTGAGCTAAGAGTCTTTCTAGCAGCATTACAGTGTTATCTCACACTGTCCCCTGTCATTTATTGCCTGATTACCCTTTAAATATTTTCTCCATAATTATTATCTGCAGTTGACCATTGGACTTTGAAACTGCAAACTGCTTTCCATATCTTTTGCTTCCTGCTGCACAGGCTTTGCAATCATACAGTTTGTTTTCTATTGTCACGATTACAAGTGACGTGACTCAAGAGGAAAAAGGCTGAAAAAAATTACACGCAAATAGGGAGCTCCTTAATTGCTATAAAATATGATAAAGTGTCACAACTGAAAAAAAAAGAAAAAGTTGTGGTACTTAGAATCAGGTGCTCATTCAGTGGTGAACAGAAAAATAATGAAAAATAAAACCTGTAATAAGTGGGAGAAGGAGGAAACAAATATTGATATGACATAGAAATTGTGGACTACAAGAATATTGACAAATACTTAGGGAAAAATCCATAGCTCACACAAATAAGTAACATTTTTCTAACTACATTGGTAAGAAAAGAAACACAAAGTTAATTACTGGCTGAGACCGTGTATTTGCTAATGATGGTAGAGAAATAAAATATTCATAAATATTTTGAGCATTCTATGTTTGGAGGCTGGTCTTCTTACATCATGTGTGGATAAAGAATTTTCCAGTTTAGCAATAGCTAAGTGAAATAATACAATATCATAAAAATTAGAGTTTTAAAATCTGATTTAAATTCTCACACCCTAGAGTGAGAACAACAATTGGCTGAGCAGATCTTCAGTCTTTTCCTCAATTTTTTACAGATCTCAGAAGATATTACAAGACTTAAAGAATTTTAACTTTATTTAAATATAAAAGAAAAAAAAGAGAGAAATGAGATAACGTAGGTAATTACTACCTGACTAGCCTAATGAAAGTTCCAAGAAAAATATGAAACACATTGATATGGGATTGCAGTCATAAAAGCTTGATGGAGAGGAATATAATTAATGCTAATGACCACAGTTTTACAGAAAGTATGTCTTGTCAAACAAAACATATATGGTGAGATTATAGATTTTTGATAAGCATACGATTTACTACTGTACAAGGTTATGATTAAAAATGAACAGTAGGGCTCATTCAAATGAATGGCATTTTAGGTCAAGTGACTGTACAATGATAGTGTAGGCTGTGTCCACATTGCGTAGACTGGCTCCTGGATTCCCTGACTCAGAAAGAGGATTTAATGTTTATATTAAACAGCAGCTGAACAAGAGCTCCAATGTCTCATTCAACAGAAAAAAAACCAAACCCAAACGAAAAACCAAAAACCAAACACAAAAGAAACGCCTCCTCACCCCCCCCAAAAAAAGCCCAACCTAATGTGAATGGTCAATTTTTTCACACAAAAAAGAAATAAATGAGAACACAGAGGTGAAAACAAGAGCTACATAGGCTTCTGTTGTCTGCATTTGTAATGTGGAAAATGGGAAAATGTCCAGAAAAAAGCTAAAACCAAGATATCCTGGTCTTACCCCTCTAGTTAAGTGTTAATGAGCTTCTCTTGTTTAGACCACACAGAGCTGACCAGACTAAAGTGGTTGAGTACATTAGAGAGAAAACAAAAGGCAACAAAGGCTCTTCCATTGAGGCAAAGAAGCAGAATATGAACCAGTGGCTGAGAGTTAAAGCCAGATAAATTCAAATTAGGATTGGGTACTCGTTAGTTAACAATGAAGTTGTTAACCACTGGATTAACCAGGGTTAACCACTGGAACAAACTGTCAAAGTAATGAATTCCTCATTTCTTGAAGTCTTCGGGTCATGCTTTTCAGGAAATTATCCTCTAGCAAAACACACGTTATTATTTATTGATAGCCAAATAATTAACTTAATACATGAGTAACTGTGAAACGTAATAGCTTGTGATATAGGCAATCAGACTCTACCATGAGTGTTTGATTTACCAGAACGGGGCATGTGAGCACTTTGTCATCTGTGGATGTCTACACATTGATAAGTAGAACTCAGTAGAATGAATGAAGAGCTGACTTTTTTTTTTGCCGTCGTTTTACAGAATCAAACGTGTTGTCATTCCCCTTCATCCTTTTTCTTACAAGCTTCCCAGATGAAAGGCCAATGTCTTTAAGCCAACACTTCTTGTGCTCTTCCAGTGAAAAACTGCTCAGGCTCATTATTTAGCTCATTCACTCACTTTATTTGATACAGTGGAAGACATTGTGTCTTTCCCTGATCCAGTGATTCTTTTTGTAACTTTTAATTTGCAGGTAGTGGATTTACCATCTATCAGTTTCACTGACAAAAAGCCACTTAATTTCAAGAGGAATTACATGGAACTCACAATCCTTCAGAAAACTCATTGAATGTTAAATATCTGAAATTATTAGTTAGGTAAATAAATATTTATCATCTCCTTATTGAAGATTTTTCTTCTGAGCTTCCCATCTTCTTCCTGAAATTTGGGTCTGGGTTTATCTTTAGTTCTTCCTTCCTAAAGAAATAAAGAACTATTTACATGGGAGTTTTGCCATGTCAGGGCCCTTGATTATCATTCCCATTCTGTGTTTCAGAGAGATTGTATTTCATCCTTTATCTGTCTTTTCCTTTTAGCCTACCAGGGGAAAAAAAAACCTCACCTCACTTCCCTTCTACTCTGCTATTGTCTGCAGGATTTCACTTCACTTCTGTACTTATTTTACTTCATCAGCAATTCCTGTTGCCTTTGCCACTTTTTGGAATTCTTTACAGATTTTTTTCCTGGGCCAGGTCCTGGTAGAGAAAAGAAAAGCTCCAGGAGACTAGATTATTCTCTATTTTTTGTTTGTTGTGCCCTTAATTACACTGTATTTTCTATTATTTCTTTGCTTCCCTTTTGACTGTGATATTTTTAGTCCTTAGAAATGGCTTCCTATTCCTTGGGTGTTCTTTGAAGAACTTGAAACTATCTTGCTGTAGTTTTAGCGTCCTTTAGATGTAGATGTGAATTCTCATGGGCAGCCGCAATAGTCCCATTTTACACACTTGAACACGGGGAGACTATATGCCAGTTATGCTCCTTGCTTTAGAAATATTAGTCTGTTCTTATTTTCCCTTCGTCCCTTGTGCACTCTTACAGGTGCAATTTTGCACGTAAGAGTTTGCTACCTGCACTGTAGAAAAACTTGCGCACACACTTTCAGATCAACGTGCTGATCTTCTAATTCCCCTCAAAACCAATGTATATTTTAAAGTGAAAAGTGTGAAGTGTGTGCAGGACCAGCCTGAGATCCTACTAACTGGCAGAGCAGAGAAGTACAAATGTACACTTGCAAACCATAAAACACACCAGGCCACTGAAACCACCATTGGGTGTGGATGTGAGGGGAAATCGGGATCCAGCAGACATATTTTGCAATGTTTGCAGGACGGCATTTGCCAACGTAAACCTGACTTGCAAACATACGGAGGCTCTCACTATAAATGGTTTCTCTTTGCTATAAATGATCCCTTTATTGAAAATGGTCTCTCTTTACCGTTTCATCTTGGACTATTTATACTACCCGACCATCCTTTTCCTTTTCGCAACACATTACTTCAGCTGCAGAAAAAAACTGATAGGCAAATAATATTATTCCAAAAATACTGGAATATTATTCCTTGTAATGAACTAGTTCCTTTCAGAACCTGCGGTCAGTTTTGTTATATATAAGCTTGTGCTTTAACGGTCAAACTGCTTACGCTTCTAAGTTTGGGAAAGAAACAGACTTATTTGGGAGAGTGCTCTGGCAAGAAATAAGGATAGAAACAAGACCATGTGAGAGATGATTGCTGGCCAACTTCATAGTTCAACACAGAGAGCTAAATTGGATGCCTGAAAAAACTAGATGCTCCTGATCCCTTCAGCTGCCTGTGTTGCTGTACGGACGTTGCCTTTTCTTTCAGGACACCTTGGCAAGAACTGAGATCTGGCTTGGAGAAGCCTAAATGGACTCTAAATTGCTACAGATGGACTGCTCTAATATCCCACAGAACATTCCTCTCCTTATCATAATATTGAGTCCTGCATGCCCTCAACTACCATATGCTGGCAGCAAGGTAATAAAGAGAAAAGTGAATAATAAAGGAAATATGATCATCTCACAATCTGAATTTCTCTGAATCATCTGAATAAGATGATCAGGAGCCTGGAGCAACTCTCTTACAAGAAAAGGCTGAGGGATTTGGGTCTTTTTAGTCTGGAGAAGAGAAGGCTGAGGGGGCATCTGATTAACACATATAAATACTTAAAGGGTGGGTGTCAAGAGGAAGGGGTCAGTCTTTTTTCAGTGGTATCCAGTGAGGTAATGGGCACTAACTTGTACATAAGAAGTTCCATCTAGACCTGAGAAGGAACTTGTTCTCTTTGAGGGTGGCAGACCCCTGGAAGAGGCTGCCCAGAGAGGTGGTGGAGCCTCTGTCTCTGGAGGTGTTCAAAACCCACCTGGACACATTCCTGTGCAACCTGCTCTGGATGGACCTGTTTTGGCAGGGGGTTGGACTAGATAATTTCTAGAGGTCCCTTCCAACCCAATATCATTCTGTGATTCTGTGGTTCTCATCCCTCAAATCAGAGCAAAATTCACCAGTTCTGTGGTCTGCATGGAGCCCTGTGGGTAGACAAGCTTAAAATAACTTGTATGTAATTCTGCTTTTCTTTTTCCTACAGATTTTTTGGTAACAAGTACAGTTCTCTGCATTGGACTCTCCATTTGGGAGTGGTGAAAGTAATAAGTACACTTGTTGAAATGTAACCTCTTAAGAAAATGTTGCTAGTCATTAATGACAATTTAGGGATACAAAATTAGCAGTGTTTGGATGCAGAATTTTCATTCAGGCCTGGTTTTCCCAGTGTATAGATTTTAAGGTGTTTAGGGAAGCTATGCTGTCTTTTGAAAAAAATCAGTGGCTGTATAACAAATAATAGTAAGCGTATCTAGATATAGGAAATACAAGAATAGTTGTTTGCAGTCTCACCAGAATTAAGTATTACACCAGACATATTTCAAAATGCTGTTTCTCGTTTGACAAACAGGAATGTCGCAGACTCTGCTGCTTCTCAACTACTGTCCTCTGAGTTCAAAGAGGAACTGTTAAGCCCTGGCTGTGTGCCTGAGCTTGGTTTTTTTTTTTCCCTGATATCATCGAAGGGTGTGATCATTAATCCCAGTTAAACAAGAAGACAGCATGTTCCACAGAATCAAAGGCTCAGCTGGGTTTCAGGAGAGAGGCGCCCTGCTCCTGCTTCTGCTGGTGCGGTGCCATGTCACTTGCAGAGGTCACTTTGGCTGGGCTTCTCCTACTGTTTGCCCATCAATTTGGTACTGGCTTGAAGGCCATAACCATGGCCCCCTACAGATTTTTCAATATGGGGAGAGCCAACATAGCAAACACCACAAGCAATAAGTTTTTACAGAGTAAAGAGTGCATTCATGTGTATTGTGGTTACATATTTAGCATGTTTTCTTAGTAAATTCAACTCTTGGGAGCTTCTAAACAAACTTAAACTTTAGTTGACCAGTAACATGTGGCAAAGGGCAGTGCACAGGGCACCGTCAGTAAACTATACACGGGAATAAAACCAGACTGACAGAGCACAGCGCTTTTCAAGAGCTCTTACATCATTGAAGGAGACCAAATCCCACTGATTTTGACCAAGGCTTAGATCATAGCTCTGTGTCCACACCTGATTGTCTCAACCCTTTTACTTGAAGCTGGGTCCCTAAATGAATGAGTCACTATGTGTGGAGACTGGTTGGGTCAATACCTGCATTTGTGGCTGGAGCTTAATGTGAGGGCTGTGTCCCATGCTCCATTTCACTGTGGAATCGTACCCTTGAACTCCTTTGTCACTTACATGCTTCCCCATTAAAGAAGTCATAGGAATCTTCAGAGGAGTCCAATCTGCTGATTAGATCATGTTATTCCTGACAGATACTATGGAAGAAATAGGCTACTTGCACAAAAAGCAACTCAGCAGACATATGGGAATAAAGAAATGCCAGCCTTTCAGTAAGGCTTTACCTGTTATGCTTAATTTTGCAGATGGATGTGGAAAGAATGGAAAGGTTAAAAGGAAGGGCAACAAATATCACCAGCTTAGTTCTTAAATTCAGTTATGAATAGAAGCCATGAAAAGTATGGAAAGCCATGAAAAATATGGAAAGCCATGAAAACCATTTGTTGCAAAACAGGAACTTGCAGGTCTGATAATGTTGCCCCTCATAAGTGTGAAATTCTAGAACAGACGTCCCACAGGAAAGCTACTGCAGGAAAGGATTTAATAGAGGGCATGAATGAAGTACTGTGCTTCAAGGAGCAAGGGAATGAACCCAGCCTCCTAGGACTGTTTTTTTTTTTTTTTTTTCAAAATGTGAGACTCTGATTGAAGGGGAAAATGAATTTCCAGTCAGATGGACCAGAATCAATGATGATTTAGGGGAATGTTTGTTTTTTCCCCATGTGGTTGAGCAATGATTCAAAGGGACTGACATTAATAGAAACAACTTGTGTGTGTTTAAGAAGTGACTAGGGAATAAGGCTTAGCAACCAGTAAAGCCAGCTTGGTATGGGAGATGGTTAGGCATATACAGCATGATATTTTGTGACTAAAATTCATCTTAAAAAAATCTGAGTTTTCTGTTTGTACTGATGTCAGGTGCTTGCTATATGAAAAAAAAATAAATTGCTTCTTTTCCTTAATAAGCTGCTCCACAGTTGTAGATTGTGTAGGTAGAACATATTCCTTTCAACCATCAGCAGTGAGGGTAGTAACTAAAGATCCTGCAGACCAGAAGGGACAAAGCTGGGCTCTCCTGCTTAATCAGTGGCTCTCACTGAGGGCTCCTGTCCACAGGAGGAGGAACCCCCCCACTGTGCGGGGAGGAGGAAGCACAGCATCACAGAATGGCTGAGACGGGAAGGGATTTCTGGAGATCACCTTGTCCAAATCCCCCACTCAAGCAGAGCCACTCAGAGCCAGTTCCCCAGGACTGTGTTTAGACAAGTATCTCCAGCGATGGAGACTCCACAACCTCTCTGGGCAACCCGTGCCAGGGCATAGTCACTCCAAGAGTAAAAAAGTTTCCTGATGTTCAGAGGGAACCTCCCATGTTTCAATTTGTGTCCATTGCCTCTGGTCTTGTCACTGGGCACCTCTGAAAAGAGCCTGGCTCTGTCCTTTCTGCATCTTCCCTTCAGGTATTTGTGCACATTGATGAGATCCTCCCGAGCCTGCTCTTCCCCAGGCTGAACAGCCCCAGCTCTCTCTGCCTTTCCGCACAGGAGAGATGCTCCAGGCCCTTAACCAGCTTCGTGACTCTTCGCTGGACTCTCCTCCCATGTGTCCATGTCTCTCTTCTACTGGGGAGCCCAGAACTGGACCTAGCACCCCAGGTGTGGCATCACCAGTGCTGAGGAGAGGGACAAGGATCGCCTTCCTTGAGGTGAGGAGAGGGACAAGGATCACCTTCCTTGACCCGCAGGCAGCGCTTCACCTAATGCAGCCCAAGGGATCATTCACTTTCTTTGCAGAAGGACACATGGCTGGCTCATGTCCAGCCTTGGTGCCCACCAGGACGCCCTGGGTCCATCCTGCCGAGCTGCCGGGGTTGTTCCTCCCCGGGGCAGGGCTCCGCCTTTCCCTCTGTTGAAGAGTTACTGTCCCCGGGTGTCCCCAAACCGCCTGTGCCCAGCCCAGTGGGGCAGCGGCTGCTGCGGGGACACCCTCGTACCCTATAACCTCCCTCCCCCCGGGCGAGGGGAGCAGCCTGCAGGGCAGGGGAAGGGAGAGGCAGGGAGGACTGAGGAGNGCTGGAAGGGGCGCCCGCCCATGGCTGACAGGAACCTGATCGAGGGCGCCGAGCCCTCCCCGCCCCGGGAGGAGGCTCCGGAGTGGGGCTACGAGGAAGGTGAGGAAACTTTCCCCGCGGCCGGGAGCGGGTGGGGAGGATTTAAGCGGCGGAGCGGAGGGACGACGACCCTCTCTACCCCCCCCGCCTCCCTCTTCTCCCGGCCGCCGCCGGGAGCGGGGAGGCGGTGGCGGGAGAGCAGCGCGGAGCGGCGGCCGCGGAGCTTCCCGGCAGCGGTGACCGGGGTCGGGGTGTCGGGGAGCAGCCCTCCCGTCCCCTCTCTTTCCCTTGGCGGTGGGTGATGGCGGAAAGGGTCGGGCTGGCCCTGGAAGCCACCGCGCAGCGCTCGATGCCGGGTCTGCCCGTAACGGCTTCTCCCCTTGTGCCTCAGGAGTGGAGTGGGGGCTGATTTTCCCGGATGCTAACGGGGACTACCAGTCGCCCATTAACTTGAACTCGAGGGAAGCCAAATACGACCCCTCGCTGCTGGAAGTGCGCCTGTCGCCCAACTACGTCGTGTGTCGTGACTGCGAGGTCATCAACGACGGGCACTCCATTCAGATCGCCCTGAAGTCAAAGTCAGGTATGCCGAAACGCTCTCCCTGTGAAAGCTTGTGTTTGCCTCCATTCCGGCTGTACACACATCCCGGAGCATCAGAGGGACAGCTGTGCCCGTCAGTGAGGGGTTGTCCTCCTTTGGCATGGACTGTGGCCGTAAGAGCTTTGCTGTTGGCTCCAGTAGGAAAAAGAGCCAGCTTTGCAAGGAGAGCTGCAGGTTGCGACGAGTGGTCAGTCAGATGGCTTCAGAGCCTGTCCGGGGTTTCCTCCTATGCTCATGTCACCTAACTTGCTGGTTTTAGCAGTTGTCCACGTTCAGAAGCAGTCCAGACTGTCCCTAAGAACAGTGTGATGCCAAACTGTTTTGTACAGCTGGCAAAAATTTGCCCTTGGGCCAAAGACTGTGCAAGTTAAAAGAGCTTTTTCCATTAGTTTGAGTGGGCTGTGAATGCTAACTACAGACTTGGGCAGCTTAAGAGAGATACTCCAGTTATATGTGCATACAATATTGATGAAGAGCAGGTAGCAAAGCCATCCTCGTTTTCTTAAAGGGTTTTTTGGTATCATTCATCAAATAAGAATGAGAAGTAAATAATGAAAGAAACAAACTTAAGTGAAACTGCAGTTACCTCATTCAGACCTTTCATCTGGATACACTACTCTGTATGGAGGAGACAGCTGTCAAGAAAATAGGAAGAAAGAAGGTTGTGTATGTGCTTTCCGTCACTGTGGTAGTTCTTAGCATGTGTTTGGAGGAACTTCCAAGTTATTCTAACCAGTCTTAACTAGTTACAGCCTTTTGGGGGTATTTAAACGGCTGAACATTGTCAAAACATGAGACATTCCAACTTTCGTTGCCTTCTGAGATCCCAGTAGTCCTGAGCTACAGCTGTGCTGGGAGTGAGGGAGTCAGTTCAGTTTTGCACTGAGCTTTTTTATAAAAGAAGGGTTTGTTATTTTAATAATGATGCTTTCCTTTATAATTTCCTTTCCATGATAAATTCCATGTATTATTGCGACACAGAACATTTCCCTCCACAGAATTTTGCAGATTTCCAATAGAACATAGATTTTTTTTGCTCCCAATCAGTCAGTTTTTCATCAGGAACTGAGCTCTTTTCCCAAGAATTATATTTCTCTCTGCAGGACCAGGAAGGTTCTTGAATTCTTCTGTGGAGGAGCTGAGTGACCACAAATGATGTCATCTCTGGCATGCCAAAATGCAACTCCTTCAACCCTACCTTTCCCAAGGCCAGTTTGTAACTTAGTAGCAATAATTAATAAGATGGGACCAAGGCACCTAAATGTATGCTCAAAACCATTGGAGACTTAGGAGAAGGAAAGACTTCTTTCTAGACTTGAATGCAGTCTGGTGCCAGACTGATGAGTCTTGAGATACGAGAAAATGTGAAATCGACTATGAGTTTGTGACTGAGGTACGGAATTACAATTTAGGAAATCTTCTTTTAGTTTCAGCTTTTCCTTAGATTTCACGTTACATAATTTCCCACTCTCCATCTGTAAACTGTAATTTCCCCATTTTTGGGTGGGGAAGACAACATTTGTTATCCCTACCAAGAAGAGAAAAGAGTTAATAAGCTGTGTTTGACCTAGTGTTCTGGCCAATTTTCAGGGATTGAGGAAACTCCTGCAGCTTCTTTTCCTCACAGGGGATCTCTGATGACAAATCCATTTAGCCAGATTATTTTAATGGGAACTGTTGAGCACTAAATGCTTTTGAAACTCTGTCCAATTAATGAGATGCTCATCTACTGTAATGTTAACAGTCAAAGAAAAGGTTATTTGTGGAAAAAAGTAAAGTGATTAAAATACATATTAAAAATAAATTTGTTGTTACTAGTGATTGATTTTATCCTTTAATGCAAGACATGCAGTCCGTCTGGAACTCCCAAATCCTACTTATTATTTAATTGCAAACATTTTCACAGGCTGCTTCCAGTTTGATCATCGTTACACGTGTTATGCATTAGGTGGAAGAAGCATGACCCACTGCGTAATGGAACTGTAGATGGAAAAACCCTTTAGAGAATATCCCACCAACAGAGAGACTTCTCGTAAGCCAGAAGCGGATTGTGCAGTGGATGGTGGTTTCAGAATCGTTTTCTAAGGGGGATCAAAAGTTGCTGAAAGGCAAAGCAAAGTTGGACGTTTCATGCATTGGCAAGGATCAAGATTTGATGAAAAGAAAGATAAACATGCTTCATGCACTGAAATATTTTTGTCATGGGATCAGCGTTAGAGCTTCAGCTTCAGAAATAAACCCTTTGAAGCTGATGCGGATCCAGAACTCCATCGTACAGAGAATAATTTGTTCTAGTTACACTTTCTCTAGGACCAATTTTCTCTGTTTTGTTTTAAAAGAGAGAAAATGCACCATTTTCCTAAGAAGTAGCACTAATTAAGTATCATGTTTCTTTATATTTGTCCAGATTTCCCCAAATACTTTAATTGGTTGTTTCCCCTCATATGCACCAGAGTTACAGATTTTCCCTATAGGATATAGGTATACATACAATATAGATAAAGCAAGTTTAAGAAGCAAATCTGAATCTGTACCTACATTTAGGACATTCCATTTTAGAAACTGTAACAGCTCTTAGATTAGTTGTGAGGAATTATCAGAGGAGGGTTAATCAGTATATTTTACTTTTTTTCTTCAATGTAATTGCTTATGAAAACCATAACTGATCAATTTTCTTGCAGGTTTTTTATAGTTCTTTTGTTTTCATGTTTTTAAAGTTGAATATGATTCAATTGCTAGAGTATGTTTTAGAGTTACACTATGTCTTATGCTTCAAACTAAGGCATTTAGTTTGCATGTCAAAATAACTTTATATTATGGAACTTTAATTCCCTGAAGCTGTAAGTTATGCAATCAATTAAACTTTATCAATTACCAGATTCATTCAAAGTCTATGAAACATAAGCTAGAATTTAATGGCTTCTGAGGAAGACTGTGATTGCCCTTAAGTAAAATCCAGCCTTGCCTAGAAGCCAATATTCAATGGTTTCAGTGGGAAATTACCTACAGCTTATGGAGTAGTATTTGATCTGAAGCAGATTCACGAATCCCTGTGCAAGATGTTTACACTGATTATCATCCAAAATCGATTTGGCCTCATGAGGTACAATTGCTTGCTTTTACTAGTTATGGTGGCAAATGCAAAAGTATTGAGCTATTATATAATATTTGTGTGTGTGTGTTGCAATTGTGGATAGATGCTTTTAAGAAATTCCGCATGTTTAAAAAACTGAAGTAAAAAAACCCCAACAAACCATGGCTGCCTAGAAACTGGTTTTAAGTAAATGGGGCGTATCGTTGCTCCTGTGTGTAGGTTTGATCACATTTGGGTATGGAGGCATTCTGTATATCAGAAGCCTGACAGGTGGTATATGGCTGAACGCCTTTACCTAGCAAAATATTGCCAATCAGAAGTTTTCTATCAGTTTTGGTGACTCATAGCAAATACAGGTGATGCAGAGTAAGCATTTGGGCAAGTTGGAGGGAGTCACCAGCTCAGTTCACCTCCCCTGCCATCTGTTTAAAGCACACAGCTGCTGTCTCGATAAGAGCAATGAACGTATGAACTCTTGGGGCTGATAAAGCTGCGACGTTTTTATTTGATGTTATGCTCAGCTGTTCTGCCTCCGAAACCAAAGAGAGCTGCAGGACAGCAATTTCACTGGTGTCTGTAACTGCCTGAATTCGCGTTCTGTACTCCAAAGTAAAGATGTCAAGTCTCTCAGCTTCACTCTTCTCCTCTCTGGTACTGCTGGTGATCAAGAAGCTTGCAACTATCTCCCCACCGTGTTTGGGGAATATATTCAGTGGCTTGTTCTGCTTCGAAAGCCACATTCCTTACCATTTGTCTTCTTTCCCAGTGTTAATAGGGGGGCCGTTACCTCGAGGCCATGAGTTTGAACTGCACGATGTTCGATTTCACTGGGGGAGAGAAAACCAACGTGGGTCTGAACACACCGTTAATTTTAAGGCCTTTCCCATGGAGGTAAGAGTGATGATGCATTGCATAACACTGGCTGAATGCTAAAGACTTTATTTCATAGCCTGAGTTCCTGGTAGTTCAAAAGAGCATTTTTTTTACACTCAGCGTTTTATGGCTTCGTGTTTCAACCACAAAGTTATCTTGCTGGGGTGTGCTTTAGCGCAGGTAAATTAGGATATGCATCTGGAACAGAATGCCTCCAGCACTCATCACATTGTGTGATTAATTGGTCATAAAGTTAACTTGCAGAATTATTAACTTCTGTCTTAATAATATTAGCGTTCTAACAAGATCTGCCATTTCAACACTTCCCATGTCACCTTGACTAATAGCTATAGATGGGGAGAACTAGCCACTGGAAATATTGCCATGGCTAATAATAACAGCTTGGGTAAATTTGGAGTAGGTGTAGAGCAATTTGTTCATGAAGTAGCTTTACATACCTGAAAATTGAAGATTATGTGATACTCTTGGCTATGTTCTGTAATAACTCAATGAATTACCAAATTTTGAAACACAAGCAAAGCGATAATGCAGTCTGAAAATATCCAGCTGTTCCTGGGGTGTCAGTCGGGGTTCGTAGCAACCCAAAATACTGGGAAGTATTTCTCCTGCCCTCCAGCAGCTGTTCAGCATATTGCTTAACTTCCTACAGCCCCGTTTCTTACGCTTCTCAAAGAGTGGCTTGTAGCATCCCTTAGACCCCTGGCTGCAAAACTAGTTTTAACAGATGCCAACCTCAGTGTTTGGTGTCTTCAGCTTTGCATCTTCTATTTTGTTTGTTGTGCAATATTGGTTTTAAAGAAACTCAAGATTTTTTTTTCCAGAGTTCTTTGAGCTATTTTTGCCTTATTTATCTATCATAATCCCTCACAAGCCTTTTTCTCTGTGGTGTTAGGTGCTAGGGAATTTGTTGTTGTAGCATTATCTTCATGAGTGCCAGGGACTACTGGGACAGAACAGCTTTCCAAAAAAATGATATAATAAGTATTAGAGCACCTGTTGCAGAACTAAGTGTAAAAAGATTGGAACTAAGTGTAAAAAGATTGTGGACTTACACCATCAGTCTAATTCTTAGCATTTTTCAAGTACTTTTTTTAAGAGTTGTAGGTCAGATACTGGTCTCTGCTGTTTGCTAGTTTACATCGGTCCATCAAAAAACTCCATCTATAAAGTGACCCATAGGAGCTTTGCAGGTTGATTTCAGGCAGATCCTGGCAATTCAGGAGTGTTACTTAAATAGGGGAGACTCAGCAACCAAAGGGAAAACAGAGGAATCACCTCTGAGTTCTGGTTACCTGGAGTAATATATACATTTTTTTTTTAAGGGCAGTAGGACCTTCAGGATCCTGCAGTGTTTCCCTGAAGTAGCTTGTTCATTATGAAACAGCTCTCTGTGTGCTTTTCCTCAAGGCTGATCCAGCATGTGGTGATCGAGAAATAGTGATATGAACTGTGTCAAGAAATGTGTTTGGGAGTCTGTGAGGGTCTCCTCCCTCCTTTTTTATTAAGGATCACTTTGCAAAGAGTCTTGGTGGTGTGTGGCAACAGCCTATTTGTAATCTGCAGAACCCCCAGAATTCTCTATTCCAAATCAGTTCAGAGAGAAGTCTACTTGACCCGGAGATGCAAAGCAGCAAACTTAATCTGTCATGCAGGGATTTCATTCTTCACCTACTTTAAAAGCAGCACGGCAGCTGCACAAACAGAGTCCTGGCACAGTTGAAGAACATCACCTGGAGGTGAGCGAGCCGGTGTTACCCCATCCCTTGCATCTAAGCAGCTTTGGGCTAGACCCTGATCTCCAAGAAATAACTGCTGATGCAAAAATTCTGTAGCAGAAAAGAATTACTAACAATACACCTTAAATGCGGTGTGACTGTTTAATTTTGCAAACAAAGCAGATTAATTCTCCTGGCAGAAAACGATGGCATGGCTTGTTGTGTCCAAGTCAGTCGCACACAGGTGTGTGGGCTGAGCCAGGTCATCATCTTCTGCCCCGCGTTGCAAGAAAGCGCCGGGTGGTTTGTTCGATTGCGCAGATGAGCTGCGCTTCCTTCCGCTGGGTGCACAAAAGAGCTGCTATATTAAATCCAGCTCAGATTGTCCAAATCAAATATTATACTTGAGCAACAATAAAGCAGGTGCTTGTGACCACTATAAATGTTTATGAAGAAGTACACTTGACACTCCAGAGTGGAGGGCTTTCTGTTTCCATTCCAGCGATTGCCCCACGTGGGGTTTTTTGGGGGTTTTTTGTTGGTTTTTTTTTTTGTTTTGTTTTTGTTTTTGGTTTTTTTTGTGGAAAACAATAATTTTGGTGAGGGGACCAGGAAATCTTACTTTCTTAACTTTTACCATTAGCATTGGTTTACACAGTTGTTGGAAATCATCATAATCCTGAATGCATATTGGGGGTGATTCTCACTGGTTTTGTTAAAAGTTACTGAACACCAACAGTGATGGGGGCCTATTTTGGCTGTATGCAGGCAGTCTGGTGTAGTTTATATTTTTGTCCTGTACTAAATGCAAAATAAGCAGGCAGTTGTTTGTGCCAAAATGCATTCCTAGAAATAGGTTGAGCACCGAGTGTGTAAATTTACATCTTCTTCCAGTGAGCAAATTTTGTAAGACATTTCCCTAAGAAACTAGAAATCATTTACAAAGCCAATGATAATAATGATAAATCCTCCTCTTTTTGTGGGAGGACAAGTCAAAGGGATAAGCCATAGTTTGAAAACATAAGTACTTGGCCTAAGTGGATATATTAGCAGCACAACAAACTAGACCTAGATTATATCACTCCGTTATAAAACCTGAGCAATTCTACAGAAATCAACTTTGAGTTTGACGAGATCTATCTGAGATGAGTATCTAAGGAAATTTATTGACTGGAGCAGAAGCAGTCTGGGTTTTTTAGGACTGAAGACTGTAAGGCTTCATTTTACTACATTGGACCAAATAGTTGTAGAACAGCTTCAGATTATCAGTGTAACGACCTTTGTGAAGTATGACTTTAAAACAGAGTGTTATTTTTCAAAGTTTGGAAGAACACTCTTCAGTTACTTCCTTAGCCTCTTTGCCTTTGATACCATAACTGCTTTTATAGAAATTAGGCAGTATTTTGTATTAATTGAGTAATATCCTGTGTCTCTTATTGCAAAAATCTATTATGTCTCACTAGGCAGCTGGGGCTTTTGCGCATGGTGAGGATATATAGGTTCATGGTGAAATAGGTTAGACTACTAAGTTTATGTAACCTCTGGAACAGCTCCTTGAAATAATTCACACTGTCGAAAAACGTTGTTCATGTAGCATGGAGGGTGAGTTCGTTGTTATTCCACCTTCCTTGCCTGAAGAAACCAGCATGTTGATGGTAATACGGCAGTGGTGTCATTTTCATTGTGTTTGCAGTCAGTCGGGAAAGCAGGACAAAACAATAACTGGTTGTCAAAGGTAAATACTGTAAAATGTCTTTATAAAGCAAGGAAAAGCAGAGGGCTGTATGTATCGGTACAATACTCCTCTCTCTGCTCTGTGAAAAAGAGAGCATGAAGGTCGTTCTTGCCTTTTGGCCAGAAATTGGAAGGAGTCGGTCGTGCAACCTTCTCCAGAAATCTTTCTCACCAAGTACCTCTTCTGCACATAAACAGTGTTACTTTGCCTTTTGGCCAAAGTTATTTTGGCCACTGCTTGTGCGAAATATTTAGTAATGGTCTTAACGTTGAGAGACTTGTTTCTTGCCAGCAAATGGAACAAGGTGCCAAAAATTAAGTTGTGCTTTGCAATACACATTTCCAGAGAGCAGTAAAATCCACATTTGTACCCACATGTGAATTACCTGAACTTGATTTAGATGTAAGAAAGAGAGGAGCTATTTGACATCTTTATTCCTCTCCCTCAGGCCAAAAGTATGGATTGGAGAAGGAGGAAGAACAAATGAAGATCTAATGAAACTCTGACTATCTCCCTTACCTTTGATGTGTAACAGGGATGTAGAGGGGGACCAGAATAGCAAATTAATGCTATTTATTTTTGTTGTTAGCAGAGTTAAAATAGGGACAGCTAAAAATGGAGGCCCATTTTACCCAATCTCTGTGTAAACATGTATAGTGCCAGTGCAAATGAGCTTAGGGTCAAAAAAGACAGGAAAGGCAGCAGAAGAAAATGAACCATTTGATGGCATCAATGCTGTTTTATTAAAAAAAATAAAATGTTTTCACTGCTTCTGAAGTGAAGGAAAACAGGGAAAAATTTGCCTTAAAGGTACCATTTACTAACTCAAGTGATGGTGTGACCAAAGGCACATTCTGACCACAAGGGAACAGTTGTTTCCAGGCCGCTGTTCTGAAATAAAGCTATCTGAGAAAATAAAAAGGTTCCTTTCACCACTTGTAATGTGACCAGAAGGATAATTCTTTATAATCCATCCTCTTTAAAATGTAGGATTATGTTAGCTGTGAAGCATGTGAAAGCTCTCAGTAGAAGAGGATTGGCAGAAAGTAATTTAAAAAAAGTTTCCAAGATGTGCGCGAAGATTAAAAATGGTATTATTGTCTGTCTTGCAGTTTCTGAGTAGAACAGAAAAAAAATCCAGTTGCCTGGAGGACCAGAATTGGTTCCGTATAGAAGAAAAGATGTTCCTTTCTGTTGTGTAATGAAGAGCAGCCTAATTCATTCTGTAGACTCTTTCAGTTACTGAAATACCTTCTGCAGTGAAGTTAAATATAATGCAAAAACCCGTATCCTACCCTCGATCTGATTTAAACCATTAAGTTTTCCTTTGTTCATGTGAAATGACACCCACTGAAGGATTCTCAAACAGAGTTACAGCTTTAGGACTTCAGGTCAGGCTGTTAATATTATGCTTGCCTACCGAAGTCTTTACAGTCTCTGGTGTGGGCATTTCCCTGTGCCCAGCTCTGAAATCATATACCTCCACACTGTGCATCCCCTTTCTGGCATTTCTTGAGACTGCTTTCAACACGAAAATTTATTCTTTGCCAACTCTTAATATTCCTTGCAAATGTTATTTAATCTTGCTGTTTTAATCAGTTTCTTAATAGCTTGTTAGCAAATTATTTGAGTTAAAAAAATAAACCAGAGTATGTCTAATTGTAATAGAAGGCCTGGGGGACAGCGTGCATGCAAGTGTGTCTCTCCTGCTTTATGCAGAGATTTACCAACTGCAGTGGGACTGGGTAGGTGTGGATTTAATCCATAACGACAGTAGCTTTTAATCTGTAAACTCAGTTCTGATATCTGTGGATTTTTGCCAGTGGCTTTAATGGGACTATGATCCCAGTCATAAACCCTAGAAGAAAAGGTTTTAAATCAAGTAGTAAATCCTGTTGCCTTATCTGATTGCATTGATTGCCTGCTTGTGAATAAAAAAATAAAAATTAATCAATTCTGCTTGCTTTGGCAGCACAAGAGCTATGAATGTCGAATATCTTGCTTAGGCAGTCATGAATTTAACAGAAGGCAGAAAGAACAGATTCCAGGAGGGTTTACTTAGCTTCATGCTGAGGTCTGGAACTCTGCTCAGAAGTTGTCCAAGTTTTCTGGTGGACAATTAACTTGTTACTCAAAGACTTGGCTGGTTTTCTGAATTTTGGAATCATTGCAGATGAAGACTGTGAGCTGTGGTTAAAACAGTGCGTCTTAGAAGAAAATGATGACATTCATGTAATAGCTCTATCCTTGACAAGTTATGAGTAACAGATTAATAATAGTTTAAAGTAGATATGCCCACTGGACATTATCTAATTTTTGAGGACAGAATTGTGGAAAAACACAGGAAAATCAGGCCAATGCCTAAGCAGTTGTTTTCTGTTGTGTTTTCCCTGTCTGCACTGATTTATACAGAAACAGAATCTTTTACACATTATGTAGGTGACATTTACGAACATAACAATACTTGGCTTTTCACAGCCCTCCATGGGCAAAATTGGCCCTAGCACCAGTTCTAGAGCTGTCATTGAATGGTGTTAGATGGGATCCTAGCCCCAGATTTGCAGGTGTTCTGATTATTTTTCTCCATTTTCCTGCGTGGAAATGGAGAAAAACACTCTGCCGTCCCCTAATGGATGTGACTTCTGTTTGGGGTTTTTGTAGTGGTACAAAGCTGGGAGTCCTCCGTGGCCTCCCAGTATACTGGGAAACAGAAATCCATCAGCAAAGATAAAAATAAAATTAGCATCATTGTGAAAGCACGCAGGAGCAGCATATGACTTTTGAGACTGTTAGTTGCTAAGCTCTTTCACGATTACATTTTTATTGTGGTTGAAGGTTAATTTGACCTAAATAGGTGCATGCAGCCTCTGAAGTATACTTTGTTTCTAGGTAATTTGTCAATATGAGTTTGGATTGGCCCTTGGTTTTTTTCAGTCACAATGTAGTTTGAATTTTTCAGGGGTAATAATACATCTTACGTGCTTTGTATTGTGGATTCGTGAAAAAATGCAGGTGCAAAAACGGGCTGAGGTGCGAGTACAAACATGATTTTTAGCTTGGCTGGTGCCTGAGAAATGCTCGGTTAAGCTCTGTGGAAGAGCTGTGCACATCTACAGAGGTAGCAAATGTGGTCTTCCATCTGTGCATTTATTTATTGGATTGTGGAAGATGCGCAAGCTGCCAGACAGCAGGTCAAGGAATAGTGGCGTTAATAGTCCATACTGAAGCTCCTTTATTCTTTTATCTCTCTTCTAAGCATTCTCTTACTTACAGCCAGCCATGTATGGAGAATCACACCTAAAACTCCTGAGGTGGCCCTTGCTATAGTCTGTGATTTGTAATTTCTGCCATGAGGGGGTGTTCTTTTAAGAAATAAATGGTCCAAACTGCAAATGACTGAGCAGAATAGGAAAAACTCTTCTATGGAGAAACGTGGGTGGATAGAAGTTGGGTGAAGAGAATGAGAATGAGAAGAAAATGAGGAATGACTGAAAAGGGAAGCCCTCCTCTGGGCTCCCCGTTCCATCTTACCTCTGCTTATTGGTTTAGTTCTGCCAGAAGTCAAGGACAGTCTTTGTGCTTCTTTGGTAATAGACATTTTGTCCCAAATTTTCTTGCAGTCATGCTGGGCTAAGATGCAACATTCGGTTTCAGCCTGTACTAACAGGTTTGGTGGCTCTATATCCTTGCAGAGTAAGAAGCCTTGAACAAAATAGCTCTTAGCAGTCCCTGTCTGCAGTGGAAAGAATACAGCCTCTGATGCTTTCCAAAAAAAGATGTGAATCTTTTCCACTTCTTGAGTAAAAATATGGCTTTGCTTTCTCCTCACTCTACTTTCTCAGGCAGTTGCCTCTGTGACAGCGCTTGTACTCGTGAATAGAGAGCCTGCTATGGTGACTTCTCTCCTTGCAAACCCCATTCCCAGCTCTTGTCAAGTTGGCTACTTACATTTTCACTTCGCTGTGAGAGAAGAGCTTATGTAGTCACTTAGAAGATGGGATGTCTGAAGAGAATTTAAGCCCAAGTTTTTGAGCACAACAAGATGTTGGGCCTCAAGTCACTTCCTTGATGTTTTTCTTGGTTGAGTGCCCTTAATGTGATTTGTTCCTGTTGTACATGATTTTCTAAGTTCTGCCATGATCGTTGCTGGCCTCTTGCCTCAGTTTCCTGGTGCCTTGGTTTTCCTGTTTGGTTTTCCTTGGCACTTTGCACTAACCACTACGGGCCTAGCTATTTTTCTGTGTAAGATCTGTCACTTGTGGAAGAAGCTGGGAAAGGAGATTCCTTAGTTCCTCTCCTTCCAGGCTGCATGTTTGTGTCAGGACCAGTTCCTAGGTTGGCCTCAGTGCATGAGTTAATCCTCTAAGAGGGAGATAATAGCTTTCTGATGTTAGCCCCAAAATTATGTGTTCTTTGTGTTAATGGTGCACACACGGCTTTTAAGAGGTAAAGGATAAAACTTATAGGTCATTGAAGAGCTGAAAACCTCTGAAGGCTTCCGCAAGTATTTGCTGTCACTCCTGAGTGCTTCTCAAACACAAATAATGTAATCCTTAAGACATCAGTGTGAGATTGACAAGTTCTGCTATTGCCAATGAACTGGTAGAAAACATGTTCAAAGGGATTAAAGTTTTTGGCCATGGTCACACATGATGCCATGTTGAGAACTGTCAGAGAACTGACTCATGATTCCTAGATGCTTGAATTCTAGTAAGACTTTTAGACGCTGTAGTGCTGAAATAACCTAACTTAGGTTTTAAATCCAAGCTTAGCAATTTGGCCACAGGGCTATCTGATGCCCTAGTCCATAGACCACACTGTTGCTGATGAGATAGTTTCACTGGTCATTCCTACCTTCTCACTGTGCCAGCATTAAGCCATGTAATGACCTGGACTGAGGAGTGGTTACATTTTAACAAAATTCGGAGAGTTTATGGAACTGTGGGAGAGGAGGAATGTATAATACCATTAAGCAATCTGCAAACTTGCAATTCAAGAGAAGGCTGCGGGAGATGCATAACAAAGTTTGTTATTTCAATGGAAGCTTATCCAACATTACAGGAAAAAAAACAGAGTGAATTTCCTAGAGGAGTGTAGTATGGAAGAGCGATTGCTCACTGGAGAAGAGTCAAGATTATGACTTAAGAAGATAATATGCAGCTGCAGATTCTCATTTCTTTAGAGAGAGACCCTTAGCTTTGAAACACAGAACTGTGGGATTCAAATCAGTTATTAATAAAACGTAAATTAGCAGGGAAGGAGTGTTTTTTATTCTGCTGTCGTTAGAGAATCTGTTGAAAATTAAATCAGTGATTTAAATCCTTCTACATGTGAACATTCTGGTTTTAAATCCAGGACAACAGAGTGTAGCCAACACTTTGTGGAATTGGACATGCTTATATTAAATGCTTAGTCATATAAATAACACTTCCAGGATTAAATACTTAACCCATAGCACTTTGTGTTTTCTGTCTTCTTGATGGAATTGCTCGCCTGTAATAGCATCAACTATTCATCAAAGGCCAGTCCTTTTTCCAAGCATCGCTCTTTCTAGCTGGGGAGCTGTAAAAGCACATGCAGACACACACATACGCCCACGCAGGTTGGCAAGAATATGGAGTAAAAGCAGGATGGAGGGTCCTGCACTAAAATCCCTGCTTTTTCTTTCTCTTCCTTCATAGTTGAAGAGAAGGAAGAAGAAAGACTTGAATGTATATTTGTTTCTGCTAGCACAGGTGAAGGCAGACACAGGGCACCTCAGCCAACACGTTTCCTGGGGCCAGGCTTGGTGTCAGAGAACAGTAAGTTGCTCTGTGGTGCACCTTGCTTCATACACTCAGCAGAAACTTGGCACAGTGAAGAGCCTGACCTACGAATCTGACAGTAATAACTCTGTAGCTTTCAATTTTCTTACTAATTGGGTTGATACTGGAAGTCAGCAATCTGGATTCAAGGCTGTTTTTTTTTTTTTCCATTCCTTTTCTGAGCCTGTTTAATTTTATTACAGTTGTAAAAATGTTCATTTTTGATGAATTCCTCTTTTATTTTATCTTCTCTGCATTCCAGTAGAAATAATCAGTGCTTGTGCTTTCAAATGGGAAGAAAAAAATAAATACACACGAATGACAAATTCCAGCATTCTCCGTTTCCCCTTTCCCCTTTGGTGTTTCTCCAGTGGTTTTCCCAAGAACCAGGCAAGCTCATGTCACATGTCAGCCACCTCTGTGAGCAAGTGGGGAGAAATTCTCATTTTTCTGTTCAAGGCCTGGAAAAAAGAGGTCCAGGTGGAGCTTGGAAAGCGGACTGGTGTCCTTCAGAGAAACTAAGACAAGTAAAGATACCGGCGTTGTGGTTGCGTTAACCATAAGGTAGTTTATGCCCATGTCTCCCTTCCCAGTGAGTGCTGTGAGATCTGCCATGCTGTTGGGCTTTGTGTCAGCCTCCTTGTGTCCCTATCCCATTTGCTAACCTCGTACACAGTGGACATGAAGCCCCTCTCTGAACAGTTTGTCCATTCCCTGTTTAGAAGAGGGACACAAGACGCGATTTTTCCTTAAGTTTAAATTAATTTTCTTTTTTTTAGACTTTTAGCTTCTTCTACCAGGACAGAAAGCACATTAAATTGGATTTTTTATGGGTCCCATTACTTTTCTTTGTAGCTTACTGTTCATAGCTGTAGTCTTTTGAATCTCTCCACATACATATATACTCCCTGATGTTAATTTCATGTCTTCAGTGAACCAACAGTTTTTTGTCTTTATATGCAGTGAGGCTACTGCCTGTGAGTAGACTGTTCAAAGGGAACAGGGATCCCTGGCTAATTTTAGATGTTGCAGCGTTTCTATTACTCTTTTTTCAGTATGGCTTTTCAGTTTGGCACGAGCCACAGCAGCTGCGAGAGTGTTTCCTGAGCTACTGCAAATAATTCAGTGGTCGCATTATTCCTTACCTTTTCAGTGGCACACCTGAAGGTATGCCACACCTGAAATTATGCCACACGATTGCCTAGACTGCTTTTGCTGTTGCTTGGCTGGCTTTTTGCCAAGAGAGTACATTTGGGAAGGTGTCTTTGCAGCCCTTCCTTTCATGATTGAGTTAACACAATTTTAGTTACAGCTGTGTTACAGTTTGGCTGTAACGTCTTTCAAAGACGTTCATAGAGAACACCTATGGAGATGTCCCTGGAGAGCTCCACTCAGCAAGGGTTCTGGACTACACTGATGTCCCAGTCGAGGATTTATTCTGCATATTTCAGCTGTGAATTTAGCTTTTGACCTGACACATACAGTATCTCACGCTGTGACTGCCAAGTTGTTTAAACAGTATCTCCAGGATACCTTGTACTCTGCTCCAACTTGATTTGTTTGCACCTAATTTCTCTGATTTTAGATTACAGACTTCTTTGTTCAGGGAATGTCATCTTGTTCTGTGCTTGCTTGGAGCCTGACAACCCACAGACTAGACCTGCTAGATCTTTAGCGCTTTCAATCAATTGTAACGAGCCGAAATTCAGCAGAAGCTGTGCTTTCCCATCTCCCTACATTGCGTTAATCAGGAGGTTTTTAACGCGAATAGTGTCATCATCTGTGTTTTCTTGGCACTGCTTTCAGCTTCTCTCTCTTGGCGCTGGAATTGGTGTGGCTTTCAAAGGCAGACACACAGTTCTCTGTATGCCATTGTTTATGACCATGATCTATGTATGACATTTTAAAGAAGATTTAACTTCTACTGGAATTCGGGGGCATTTTGGCATCTATCCACAACAGAAGCATTGAAAAATTCAAGTCTACAAGCGTAAATCAAGTACACTGATTAATCACCTAACTCCCTTGGCTACTTCCGTGTCCTCTTCTTGATTTTGCCCAGAGTTTGCTTTTGTTTGCATTAGCATTTTCAAATGAAGTGTATTTATCTTGACTGAACTGTAACGTTTAACCATGCAGGCTTTGTTACTTTATGGGGGTTTGTTTCTTTTTTTTGTGGCATGGAGTATGTACACATACTCCTGCTTCTCCTAAGGTATTTTTAAACAGCCTGTGTATCAATTCCATTAACTTTAATTTCCTAAACCTCTCCTTCAGGCTGTTAATAACTAACTTTCCATTTTTTTAATCACTTTTCTTGAAGCTGTGTGCCCTGGTCATATCCTTGGTTTGGTCCCCTTGTGAGGATTTGGAACTTAATTACTGTATATTATGGTCACTGCCAGCAGCTGAGTCAATTGCTTCCTGAAACAATTCAGTGCCAAGTCAAGTATCAACTCATAAATTCTTGTGCACATGTATAACAGAAAGACTCAATTTTTCCACATTTTCTCCTCCTGTGATGTTTATGCAGTACTTAGGGTGGTGAAATTACACATGAGTATTGTACGACTCTGTTGCGTTGCCTTCCATCGTTAGCTGACATCCTCAGCTTCATTTCATCCCTCTCAAGCTGGGAAAAAGACTTTATGCTGGCCCTAGTTAGATTGCCAGGGTTTCCTGTTTGTACTGTTCCCTTCTGAACTTTTATGGCATATTGTGAATGACACGGAATATACTGATCTCTAACAAACTTGGGTGAATCCAGGAGAACAGTTCTTAGCTTTACAGCTTTTAGCAGAGCAGCTTTAAAGCTGCTTTAATTTACCTTAGGGATATAGATTCATCCATGAGATGGTGCTTACATGGAATCAAAACAGAGATTCAGCTCCACTCTCTTTCTCAGCGCTGACAGAAATACGACAAACAGCAATATGGTCAAAATTTCCAGACTACCATGTTTTAGATGCAACTCTGGTTAAAATGTGGTGACGCAATATTTGCCTAACTCTTAGTCTCTTGAGGTATAGCCTATATGAATTGAAATAAAAATTGGGAAGGTACAAGAGGAATTACATCTCTCTCTTTCTTGCATGCCTTCTTCATAGAATCATACAATCATTCAGGTTGGAAGAGACCCTTGGGATCATCGAGTTCAACCATCAGCCCTACTCTACAAATTCCTCCCCTACACCAACATCTCAACAACTCTTAAATACATTCAGGGATGGGGACTCAACCCCCTCCCTGGGCAGCCTATTCCAGTGTCTGACCACCCTGTCTGTGAAAAATTATTTCCTAATGTTCAGCCTAAACCTACCCAGTTGCAGCTTGAAGCCATTCCCTCTCGTTCCATCACTAATTCCTTGTGAGAAGAGACCAGCACCAACCTCTCTACAGTGCCCTTTCAAATACTTGTAGAGAGCAATGAGGTCTCCACTCACCCTCCTCTTCCTCAAACTAAACAGTCCCAGCTCCTTCAATTGCTCTTCGTAAGATTTATTCTCCAATAAGATTTATTCTTGTCCTGTAATGCAGGACTTTTCTGGAGCTTGCAATCGCTAGTTGCGCAGCTAATGAGAAATAGCTGTATAACCTAGTTCTGACCAAGGAACGAAGCTTTCCAGAAGATTAATTTACGCACAATGCAGCACGCATTGAAGAAAGAAGCTTTTGTAATAATTAGCTCCTTAATAAAGAGTAAGAATCACAGAATCTTAGTGGTTGGAAGGGACCTTTGAGATCATCGAGTCCAACCACATGAAAAAAAACAAACAAACAAACAAAAAAACCCCCCCAAAAAACCAAAAAACACAACAACAAAAAAAAAACCCCACCCAAAACCAAACAAACAAAACCAAAAAAGCCACCCACCAACTAAACCCCACACCCACAACCCCACGCACAACACCCCACCACAAACCAATAATCTTGGCCACTACAGCATGCCCTGAAGAGCCACGTCTATACGTTTCTTAAATACCTCCAGGGATGTTGACTCCACCACCTCCCTGGGCAGGCTGTTCCAGTGCCTGACCACTCTTTCAGTAAAGTAATTCTTCCTAATATCTAATCTAAACCTCCCCTGCCGCAGCTTCATACCATTGAGCGTAGAGAGAGGAAAAAATACAATGGGCTATTGCAACAGTAGATTGAAGCAAGTCGAGTGACGATAGTGTCACAGTGTGATGTACTAACAGTTAAAAGTGGAGATCTGAAGAGGAATTCTTTAAAAACAACAGTCTTCTACTGTGTGTAGAGCACAAAACAGGAGTCTGTTGAACAGAAGGATCCCCCATGTCACAATCTCTTGCAATATGGGCTGTGGTTGTCAATTGGCTTGAAGCAGGACCTACACCCAGGCTGGGCAGGTATTTCATGTTGCCCCCTGCTGCCTCAGGTGCTGATGGCTTTATCAGACCTAAGTCCTCTGTAGGACATGGTTCTGGTTCCAGGGAGGTCAGGAGGAGTTTTGCTGTTGACAGCTTTCCCCTTGACTCCAATGAGGTGTGGGCTTGGTGCTTTGTTCCAAATTGCCTGGCACAGCCAGTGAAAATATTGGCCATTGAACAGTGTTTTATAGGATCCCAATGACAAATCAGGGTTTCAGCTGTTTAGCAATAATTATTCATAAAGAAATCAGTTATATATAGCACATGGACTCCTTTTTATGGTAGCAAGTCATTCCAGATTGTGCAGGTTTACAGCAAATTTGTAACATTAAGATCATGTAAGAGTGCAGAAACACTGGAGCAGAGTCTTTCTTCTCCCCTTGCCCTTGATTAGATACACCATAGCAAAAGATGAGCTGTGATTTATTTCAGACTCTATCCCCCTATAAGGAATGAGCCTGTCTCCTGTTTGGTCTGGCATTTGGGTGACAGACGGACACCAGAGTTTTGCAGTAAGGGATGAAACTGGTAGCAACTTCCTTGGCATTAGAAGAGTGGGTAAGCTCAGGTGGTAGTAAGCTTAATGAAATGATGTCATTTACAGAGGTGGATCACTGAGATGATGGTCTGAGAAAGAGGTGTCATTCAGGAGTCAGATCGAAAGGGGTCACTCTTGGCAGTCACAGGCTCCTGAACAGGGGGCTCCTGGGGGTGTGAAAGGGCAAGAGACAAGGGACACAGGTTGCAAATGAGGTTCTGATTAGATACAAGGATTAAAAAAAAAAAGAAAATCTTCACTGTGGGGTAGGTCAAACACAGAACACGTTACCCAGAGAGGTTGTGGGATCTCCTTCGTTAGAGATACGCAAAACTTAGTCGGACAAGGCCCTGAGCAACCTGATCAGACTTTGAATTAGTAGCCAACTTTGAAGTTGCTGCTGCTGTGAATGGGGGAAGGAGGTTTTTAAACTTCAGAGGCCACTTCCGGCATAAATTATCCTGTAATTATATGTTTTTATGTGTGAGCTGGGAATAAAGTAAGGTCAGTGACAGAGTTTAAAAGATCATTTTTGTTCTCAGTGAGCTTAGGCCCCTGCAGATTTCCACAGAACAGCCAGTGCTCCAGACGGGGGCAATGTACATGGTTTTGTAACTCTGTTTTTTGTTGAGAAAAACTGGCATCCAGCACTGATGAATGTGCATACAGTGGCTGATTCCTGACAGAATCCATCATCCAAGGGACTCTGATTATGTATAAAAATCTACCACCCGAGGTTTTTTCTTTTTCTATTGATGTAAAAGGTATTTCTGTAGTAGAGAAAGGAATGGATTTAAGTGTAAGGTTTTCTTTTATTTATTGATTCTAATGCCAGAATCTCAGGTCCTCACTCAGTTTTGGGGAAGTCTTGATTTGAGACAGGCAGCACACTAACGTCAGTGTCACCTTTTCCTAAGCAAGGACATGAGGACTGGGATCAGTAGTCTTTTGGTTGAGTGGGAACTAGATGAAAATTCAGAGGAGTCTCAGAATTTGTTCTATATGGAAAAGTCCTTCTGCGGGGGTTGCTGTGCTACCAGAAGTACTTTCTTAATCTTCCATGTGAAGAAGAGTCTCTCCAGCTGTTCACAGAACAAATCGACCTTATCAGCACTTTATTATCATTTGCCTTCATGAGTTTTCAGTTTGTCTGATTTTAAGGGAATCACCGCTACAATTCTTTGATTTGCAGCTGGAATGTAAAAAGGCTCCAAAGGATTTTATTTTTTTTATCCAAGAGAAAATTGTATTTTTGGGGTGCTAAGGAGTTTCTTACAGCTTTCTAGTTATTTTGTAAAAATACACCGTCTGGCATGCTGAGCCAGCCACCGGTAATGGGTAGCAGCATAGCTGGCTCGTTTTGGTTGTGTACAACCGGAATAACTAATGGGTATCAAAACATTAGCTAACAAGTTGAGCAGAGCCTCTCCTGCCATACTGACGTGTGCAGCTTGGTTTGTACTCTGAATGGAAACCCCACAATAGTTAAGCTGCCAATACACGCAGCTGATTATTTAAAAAACAGGCACATGGTTGTGTTCATATTGGATCCCCGGCACCCCTTGTGAGTGTGCACCTTCCATATATCTGTCTCAAATCAATGCAAAACTGAAGGTTACTAAAATACAGGCTGTTAATCTATTGACCGCGTCTGGAATATTGTGTCCAGTTCTGGGCCCCTCAGTTCCAGAAGGACAGGGAACTGCTGGAGAGAGTCCAGGGCAGGGCTACAAAGATGATTAAGGGAGTGGAGCATCTCCCAGAGGAGGAAAGGCTGAGGGAGCTGGGTCTCTTTAGCTTGGAGAAAAGGAGACTGAGGGGTGACCTCATTAATGTTTATAAATATGTAAAGGGTGAGTGTCAGGAGGATGGAGCCAGGCTCTTCTCAGTGATGGCCAGTGATAGGACAAGGGGCAATGGGTGCAAGCTGGAAGATAGAAGGTTCCACTTAAAAATGAGAAAAAACTTCTACACAGTTAGGGTAACAAAACACTGGAAGGGGCTGCCCAGAGAGGTTGTGGAGTCTCCTTCTCTGGAGACATTCAAAACCCGCCTGGACGTGTTCCTGTGTGACCTGCTCTAGGTGTTCCTGCTCCGGCAGGGGGATTGGACTAGATGATCTTTCAAGGTCCCTTCCAATCCCTGATATTCTGTGATTCTGTGTAATGTACCTCTGTGACTATTGCTACTTGTAATGTAGGGATGCATGAATATGAAGTTGTCAATGCATACAGGCATTATATTTACAGTGCCAAGACTTGTAAATGCACTGGGCTCTTTCCTCTATGCACATCTGATTCCCATACACATTAACAAGACTTACAGGCCATGTTGTTTGGGGACTGCACTCTATAGAGTTCAAATTTTGTAATGTTTGTAGAGTTTTTGCCATTTTTTTTTTAACTGTTATCTGATGTTTTCGTCAGATGTCATATTACAGATGAAAAGAGAGCAAACAAAAGACAGCACAGCTCCAGAGAACCACAGGAACACACAGCAGAAACCACAATTTGAAAGCAAAGCTTTGCTACAAATGCTCAGGCCTTACTACTTCCTTGCTAATATTTCCCTTTCTGAATCACTTTGTTGTTTATTTACCCAGCTCACATCTGAGCCACATTTTTTCCGCTCTTTAGAAGAATTAATTTGCTTTGACTTCCATTTATCTAAGTGTGTGTTGAAATCCATTTATTTATTTAAATGTGCATGCATGGGCTTATCAGGGTTAGGCCTGTTGGCCTGTTGTTAGAATGTAGAATTGTGGAAGCAGAATGGTTTGGGTTGGAAGGGACCTTAAAGACCATTGAGATCCAACCCCTCTGCCACAGGCAGGGACACCTCCCACCAGACCAGGTTGCTCAAAGCCCCATCCAGTCTGGCCTTGAACCCCTCCAGGGATGGGGCAGCCACAGCTTTTCTGGGCAACCTGTTCCAGTGTCTCACCACCCTCACCGGAAAGAACTTCTTCCTAAAACCTAATCTCAATCTCTCCTCTTTCACTTTAAAATCATTACCCCGCTTCCTATCTCTACACTCCCTGATAGATTCCCTCCCATCTCTCCTGTAGCCCCCTTCAGATATTGGAAGGTTGCTATAAGGTCTGCCTGGAGCCTTCTCTTCTCCAGGCTGAACAAGTCCAACTCTCAGCCTGTCCTCATAGCAGAGGTGTTCCAGCCCCCTGATCATTTTTGTGGCCCTCTGCTGGACCTGTTCTAACAGGTCCATGTCCTTCCTGTGTTGAGGACTGCAGGTGGGATTTCACGAGACAAGAGCAGGGGTGCAGAATCACCTCCTTGACCTACTGGCCATGCTTCTTTTGCTGCAGCCCAGGCTGCTTATGAGGCTGCACAGACTGATTCTAGACCTCTCAGCGTTTAATAGTATTACACAGACATTTTGGTGTCATTTTTTCTAGCTGATAATATAGACTTAAGAAAATCTCTGCCCTGATGAGCCTCCGGCCAGGACAACCTGGTTTTGGATAAACTGTGGTCGTTGCCGGTATGGTCTGAAGCACTTGCTCCTGCTGAGGCTCAGCATTTTTCCTTTGAAATCTTCAGCAAATTACTCCCACTGTTGTCAGAACGCAGACAAATGCCAGCTTACAGACTTCACCTCCAAAGGAGCGTAACACGCTGCTGAACCGCCACGGCAGCTTCAGCCAAGACCTGCCTGTTGACATAGTCAAAGTCATGGTCTCTTTACCTTTGGCAGTCGCCCTCGGCGCTATTGTTCCAGCCACCAAAGGACAAGCTTGCTGTGACATTTCCAGCCAACCCACTGGCGGTGCCATGCGCCGCTGGTCTCACCCCACCAAGGGCATTGCCATCCCGACTGTGGTCACCCCAACCTCATCCTTTCGCCTTTCCCGCTGAACGTCAGGGTTTTGGTGAAGCTCGTGGGACTCCCTGAGCCCCCTCTGGTGGAAAACTGATGCAAAAGCCGGGCGTTTCGTCTGGGAAAACGGAATATTTCTGGCTTCTTGGGTTGTGGTAGCTCCGTATCTGACGAAGTGCGTGTTGGAGACTGAAACCCCATTATTTGATCCTGTGGTTTTGTTACTTTAAAAGCCAAAGGCAAATCAAATGTGTAGCAAAGCTTTTTGTATGTGATAAAATGCATAGCATCCATCGGCAGTAGTAAGATCGCTTAGTTCTAACAGGGAGCATTTGTATGTCTACAACTTTGTAGATGTGGGCAAGTACATTTGTGTTAGTGTTCTTATGTGCAAATGAGTTATTGTATTTTTTAAGGAGAAGGTTTCAGGGTTTTAGCGCAGAAGATGCCTTTTACCAGCACGAAGAGAACTATTAAATTTGGAATTTAATTCAATTTACAATATGCTCATTTAAAATTTTATCCTGATTTTTGAAATGACAGCCGTCAAGAGATGTGCTTAAATTTTCATTGGAGTTTAAATAAGGGGAGAGTGATTGCTCGAGGAACTGCTCTTCTGAAATGCTGAGATGCCTGAGTGAACTCCTGTTGTCTGAGGGGCAATAAGCATTTCACAGAGGCTGCTCCTGTGCAGAAACAAAACACAAAATAGGAAGACACTGTCTCTGTTTTCAAAACTCATTTTTCTGGAGGTGGTAACGATGTTGGATAACAGGGTGACATTTTAACTTCTTAGACACATGATTCAGCAAAACATTGATCATGCTTTTACAATGGGAATTAAATCTCAGAGTTTGTATTTTTTTTAGCTGTTTTATCTACGTGGAATGTGCAAAAGATGTTGGCAGATAAACTTCAAAGCAGCTGTGCTTAGGATGTCGAAGCTCTGCAATGTTATCAGACCCAGCCACAGAGATTACATTTTAGCATTAGTGCTGCAGAACTCGTGTTTGAAATGCATATTACCTCTCAGTAGATAGTGCTGTTCCTCCTTCCCTTCCTCTCTTCCTCCCTTCTCTCACTTACCAACTGTCAGTCTGTTTCCCAGCACCTTTCTTTTGCCCCTCCTTCCCACATCTCCTTTCCCACCCTCCTCCTTCCCCTCCCCAACCCCCTGCTAGTCTGTCTTCCAGCACTTTTCTCAAACAGCGCTTCCCAAATCGTGCTGTGACACCTCACCAGAACAGACTTAGTGTTTACTGTACCCTGACATGTATTCATGCATTAACTCCTACGGCCCTTGTGGAAGAAGGCAGTTGAGGGCTCGTATTTTACCTTTTAGCATCCCTTTCACTGCTGTCCCTGCAGTGGTCTCCTCCGGCCATTTTTCTCTGCTCGACTTTCTCTATGTTTAAGCTTTCCTGAAATCACTTCTACTATTGCTACTGACATTTGAGTGACTCATCTTGGGCGGTGATACGTGAGACAAGTAATGTTAAGACAGTACAGTCAGCCCCTCAAACTTGTGTTTGGACAGCACGTGTCCACAAGCATATTCCTGCCTTGAAAGCTGGCTGGCTGAAAGGTGACACTGGTGGGTTTCATTAGATGATGTTATTTCGGTATTTGAAGTGAGGGACTTGGTCATTAGCATCATTAACATAGTTTTTCACACCTTTGCTGTAGATATTTGGTAACTGGCTATACTTAGATTGGTTTGGGTTGGAAGAGACTTTAAAGATGACCTAGTTCCAATCTCCCTGCTGTGCACCGGGACACCTCCCAGCCCCATCCCGCCTGATCTTGAACACTTCACTTTCTCTGCAGCTGACTTTTGGTTTTTTTTTTTCTTGGGATTCCTAACGTTTATAATAGGAATCTACTCACACATACGTGCACAGCTGTAGGCACACGCGTATGCATTCATGCATGCACACACACATGCTGAGGCTTTGTTAATTGACGTTGACTGCTGTTGTTGGTTTTATTACAAGCATGTTTCTCCATTGGTCTATTTGCACTGCTTTGTTTTAGCTTCATCTAATGCACTGGAACTCCACTCTGTACGGCAGCATTGATGAGGCAGTAGGGAAGAAGCACGGCATAGCTATTATTGCTTTGTTTGTGCAGGTAAGTTTCCCGTGTTGCAGTTGTTATCATGCACTGTCACTTGTCTCAGGAAAATGAGTTCCTTTCCTTTTCCTTTCATTTTTAAGGGTTTCACAGAGTAAACCAGTGTATGACTGCTGGAATTCTGTTTAAAAAATACTTCTCAGTCATGTCTTCCGTGTATGCGCTAAATAAGTCATTCATGTTTAAAGAGGGTATTGGAAAGTATGTTAGTTAAAGAAGGGATAATATGTAGTTGGCCATCTCTCTCAGTGACTCCAGCTCTAAGCAGAAATCTACTCTCCATTCCTCTGAGGGCAGAATGAGGGCTCTCAGGAGGTAGAGGTGCTTCACTACCTCTGTAATGTGTTTTTATCCATTCCTGGCCAGGCCGCTATTTGGGGATTGAGGAAATATGCAGAGGAGAGGAGCAAAGAGGAAAAAAACAAACCCTACAAAGCTGAAAAGTGGTAATAGAATTGTCCTTTTCTGAGCACAGGGACAAGTGTGTTTTTTTCACACAGGAGAGACGTGAGGTGGGGGTGATATTACTTCTTCAGGGACACTAGACTGAGAGTGTAGAGAATCTTGCCACAGACCCTCAGAAAAACCTGCCATGAGGAGGCTTAAAGCTTGCTGGGGAGAAGGTTTTAAAAAAGGTATAAATTTGGAAGTCAGCCCCATAATCCAATTGCTGTTGAAAGGTTTTCAAGGGCTGCACCCTATAAAGAAGTTTTTCAGTTTTAGTCCTCAAACACTAAATTCTCATCCTCCTCCTCCATGAGGAATGGCAAACTGTTTTATTTAAATGGATTTGGTGGAAGAGGTTTAGAGTTCATGCTTAGATCAAATGAGTTTTCTTTCACAGTGATATTATTAATTTGTCGTATTTCATGACAAGTTTACGAGTGCCTTTGAGCTTTACCTCAGTTTGAATTTAAAGGTGCATTGATTACATCTCCAACACTCGGATAGAACTGCTAAAAATGGAAGTTAGAAAGTCTTCAGTTTTGTATCCTAGAGGGCTGTGTGATAATTGCTTATGTAAGTCACCTTCTAATTCCAGCAAAGGTAACGTTCGAGTTAGTTAGAAAGTTATATATAAGTTCTTAAACAAATCTGAAACTTCAATGATTCATTTTCCATTTCTGGCCTCTCACCTTCGTCAGGATTCTTGAGGGTTTTTCATTAGCCAAGAAAGGCTTCATATATTACAACTGACAAAGGAAAAACAGTATTTTATGCAGTTTATTAAAGGAGTGGTGAGAGGAAATTCAGTGACAATTTTTTCCTGTTAAAGGCAAGGAAATATAATAGTTTTGCACCAGAGTTCTCAAACACATCGTTTTAAGGTCAGTGAAAATATTTCCACTGGTTTACATGACAGCCCTTGGAGATTATTAATTTAAAAACAACATCTTTGAAGTGATTTCAATACCTTTTATGCACTTCTAAGGTTTTAAATGGAAATCCCATTCTGAAAAAAAAGAAAATCTTCTTACATTCCTAGAAATAACAAAATACCTTTTTGTTGGCATTCAGTTGTTGCCTTCCAGTGACTACTGTGCCATTCTATTCCAAAAGAAACAAAAAGCAAACAAATTTTTCAGCATTTACCTCTCCCATTCTTACTCATACCTGCTTTATGCCTCACCTTGTACTTGTACACATTGGCAAAGAAATCAAAGGGAAGGTGGTTCTGACTCTTCCTATTTTGACATTGTTGTTCTGAAGGTAAAAGTGAGGGTCCTAGAGTGGGTGATTTCGACCAGAAGCACCTGAAATCAGTGAACAAGGCTCTTGGAAAATAAGAATCTCCTATTTCAACAATGAGTTTCTTTTGAAAGCTTTATCTTCTGTACCTTAAAGGCATTTGGTAAAGGGAGGGATACAAGGCTGTCAGGAGACTGGCTTTTGCCGTCAGGATCCCAGAAATGCCGTAAAGGAGGGAATCTGCCATTCTGCACTCTGCAGGCAGGAAAAAGCTCCCTTGAGCTTCAGAAATACCTTGGGCTAGATTTGCAATGCTGTGGGAACAAATCCAAAAAGTGTCTGTTGTGTTTGTTCACTCTGTTCCTTCCTGTGTACCTTTCTGACAAAAATTGGTAAGGACAGACTGCATCCTTGGCATTTATATGCCATAATGCTGCATGATTTTGACTCCACATGCAGAATATGCCGCAGAACAGGGTCAGTCGAAACAGGGTCAGTCAGACTTAACTGTGACTCTCTCTTGTTATGTGAGTTGCTGTCTCTGCTTTAAATTTGTTTGTACCTCGTTTACTTTTGACTGGTGGCTTTACAGTGATTTAATTGTTTGGAGTTGCCCTGTGTCGGTGTATTTGGCTAACACAAGGTTGTGTAGTTCCACTGAAAACTGTTTTGGTTGACCTCTGTCTTGCCTCACAGTTTCTGAAACAGAGAATTACTGAAACTCATCTTTGCTTGCTGTATTTCAGATAGGAAAAGAGCATGTAGGCCTAAAGGCTGTAACTGAAATTCTCCAGGACATCCAGTACAAGGTAAGGTACCATCTGAAGAAATGCTTCCTTCACTGACCAGAGGGAAAGTGAGCAGAGGGTCTATATGAAGCCAAGAGAAGGAAGAGTTTCAGATGTGCCTGTAGGAAAA
The DNA here is from genome assembly GCA_013400055.1 of Nycticryphes semicollaris. Taxonomy (NCBI): domain Eukaryota; kingdom Metazoa; phylum Chordata; class Aves; order Charadriiformes; family Rostratulidae; genus Nycticryphes; species Nycticryphes semicollaris. The sequence goes on from VXBJ01000269.1 coordinate 164,724, forward strand.
TGTTGTGTGAATGCCATCATTTGGTGGCCTGTATGAGAACCTCAGCATTTTACAGTATTCAGCAGTCTCTGTAGTTCCTTTTCTGGTCAAGCCAGAAAGCTTGATCTCCTGCACCAGTAACTGATGGCAAATACTACCTTTTTAGTGATTATCATGGAGTCAGTGTGCGTGTAAGCACTGCATTATACTTAGTGAATACCAGCAGCAGTATCTCCAAAGTTATCTGGTTTTAATTTGTAGAGGAAAAAAATAGATGAACTGAGCACCTTTATTAGGTTGCAGTGGGAAATCAGAAAAAATACAATGCCATCTTGTCAGGTGGATTATGTGTGGGGATCCCGAAGGACAGATAATAAGCTTAACAGGACTGAGGAGATATGAGTGCTCTCCAGGATGTTGATACTATCTTTAATGGCCTGGGGCAAGTTACTTCCATCTCTCTGCTTCATGGAGTCTGTCTGTATCATAGAAATAGTCATACTTACCTTTGATTTTTAAGGATTTTCAGATTTGTTAATGAGCTGTTCTGTACTGGTCTGGAGTGATTAGCCATTCACTTCAGTCGTTGCTGAAGGGGAGAAAAATTAGAAGTGGTTATTAGAAAGGAATCTAAAATCTTCTTGCAGTCAAATAATATATGGTAGACTTCAGTCATGATGTGTAGTATTGCAAGCTCATTGTTTCTGAAGGTGTCAGAGAAAACAATAGTGTATGGAACTCTGTAGTTTCATTATTGAAGGGACAGCCTTTCAGTGGAAGTTCGTGAAAGGCCTGGTCATGGTGAGAGTGTTATACTGCTGACTTCCAGAGGTTCAGCATCAAATATACTTTTTTGGCATACCTAAAATTTACTTGCATTAAGTGTGTGGAACCAGCATTATTTTGTTAAGTGTTATCCATGTCAGTCAAGGAAAAAACTAATTTTTGCCCTTGTTTTTTCAATTCATTTTGTATGGAACACCTGAATTTCATGTAGAGAATTTCAAAGCTGGGACCTGGAAGGAGCCCAGGTACTAAAGGCAGAAAATTAACAAACTGCTGAGATAACCTTAGAAGTAAAATATAAAATAGAATTAAAACCCATGTTTGTGTAGCTGCAAGGACAAATGCAATGATGATTAAATGGGGCTATTAATGAGGTTGCTTTGTACAAAACTTCAGGGCCTAGTGTTACAAGAACACACAGTGTTTTTAACCTCTCCATTCATCATCTTTTTCATAAGAAATGAGAGATGAGATTAATTTGTGTTCATTTTTTCAGGGAAAATCCAAAACAATACCCTGTTTTAATCCCAACTCTTTATTGCCAGGTAGGTGCCTTTGCTTACTTTTGTGTGTGTGGATTACTAGCTAATTGCAGATACAGTCTTGATCTAAAGCATAGTCTAATTGCAATCTGAGAGCGTGTCCCATAAGGTGGCAAAGCATTTTGCACCTAGTGGTGCTAACAGGGATAGGGATGAGGTCTCTTTGGAATTATTGATAAATCTCCACCTTCATCGTGCAAATGGGATGTGATATTCTAGTTTATGCACTGCTGGCAAAAGCTATGGCTAGATTTCTTCATAATTTATCATCCTACCTAGAGGGGGAACTATGTGTAGTCCTTCCTCTACTTTGGCATAAAATAGGAAGCTGGTGTTCCTTAGACAGAGGCCCGTTTTCACTCAAGAAAGCATAAGGTTACCCACTTACCAAGGTAGCTTTTTGGCAGCAGCAAAAGACAATGGCATAATGCAATGACAGCCATTTGGCATACAAAGGGTAGTGACAATGGGAGGCAAATTCAAATTCATATATATATATATAAGTTAAAGACTAATAGTAAGAAACACCCTTTTCCTCTACCTTGTCTTGAAAAAAGTATGTGACTTAAAAAACATGGGTTTCTACAAGAAGATTATGCAAGGAAGCCTTCTGAGCTAAATTCCCTGTGAAGTGGCAAGATCTTTACTTTTCCAAAGTAATCCAGGTCTACATTAACCTGTATTAATTGTATCAAAAGAATATTGTTTAGGTTGCAAAGTCAAGCACTCAGCAATTAGGAATTGCAGGAATTAAGGCTGCCTGTGCCCCTTCATGCATTTGCGTTATAAAAACATCTTTTAATTGTGTGACCATAAGTCATTTTTACAGGACCCCTGCCTCACAGTTCCTGTTTGATGCTGATCAAGTCGCATAAGACAAAATTTTCAAAAGTCATCTCTAACTATGTGTTCCTCATTTTCTAGGTGCCCGACTTGAGATCATGGGGTCTGATTTGCAGAAGTGCTGAGTGCTTACACCTCCAACTGAAGTCAATGGGAGCAGTGCTCTGACTGCATTAAGTGCTATAGAAAGTTAACTACTCTGAGAAATCAGGTTCTAAGCATCTCATACCGAACACCTCAAATGGATAGATGCGTTTGACCTTAATGTCTTTGTGCCTCAGTTCCCCAGCTTTCAAGTGTGGGGGTAATCTGTCCTTCCTCACCACTCTGGGGTGCTGGAAGGATAAATCAATTCATATCTGTGAAGCACTCAGACACTGGAGAAACGAGTGCATTAGATGCAAGGAAAGAGGAGAAAATGTGGTCCTTCTCACAAGCAGGATTTGAATAGCATGGGGAAAAGGAGACCACGGACCACATATTGTACTGAGAAAGCCAAATATTAGTAGATGCTTTTCAAAAGAAAATCATCCATCTTTGCAAGTAAATGATGAAAGATTCTGTAGAAAAGACATACTTGATCACGTCACAAGGTGGTGTCACAATGCATGCACAGGATGGGCTGAATTAATTCTTGCAGTTCTTAACTTTTGAGTGTTTGAACATGCAACTTGCTTGCAATGGATTTGCTATCCATTTCTATCTATTTGTTATTTGAGAAAGAAAATTACGCTACCTTAACAAAATCCATTCACTGACAGTCGCAGGCTTCATTAGCAAGATTTAATTCTACTGATATGGCTCTGAGCTAGTAGTGAAATGGCAATAGCAGTTTGATTAGGTGAACCAAGGAAGTTTTTTTCCAGTCTTCCATTCTGTCCTTGTCAAGCTAGTCACAACCTTCTCCCTCACCCTCTGTGTCATGATTAAGCAGCCTTTCCCTCCAGATCCTCTCTAGGTTTGTTTGTAAGTCCTCTAGTCCTCCTTTTCTAGTCAGGCAGTTTCCTCTCCATCTTCTTAAGCTGTGTCAGGGAATTATTTGTGAGTGTGGCCTATAACAGGACAGGAAAGCCTTGTGTAGTCTCACTTACGAAGTGTAATATGAATGGACTCTTTGAAGCCTTAAAATTAAGATAATTAGAATCAAATGTGTTAAAACTCTGCTTGGATAAACTTGTACATTTTGTTGAGAGACAACTGTTTATTCTAGCAGTTATTTATAAACCTTTTAATAAGTCTGTAAACTTAAAGAAGTTTATTCTGAAATAAGCCTTGTTTTTGTTTTTCCCACTATGAAATTCCATTCACTTTTCTAAAGCTAGGAGACACCAGTGCATCTCAAAAAATATGTCACCAGAATTGCCAACTGAAAAATTTGGCTCGAACTGTTTTCACTGCATTTTTATAAAAAATTAAATAAACTCATCCTTGAGACATAACCTAAACATAGAAGTCGGTTAAAATTTGATCACCACAACCCCTCTGCCTTCAAAATGGGATGTTTTTTGTAGCTTTTGACATTAATAGGAGTTCTTTCCCACCATATTATTCATTTGCTGTGTTAGTGTGTAAGGAGTTGTGCGCATTCTTTTTCACATCTACAAAATGGCATTTTCATCTATGGGGGGAAGTTACTGTAATATAACGACCCCAAGCTAATGTAACTTCACATGAGAAAGTGGTGGACAGTAGCTTGGCAGGTTATGGATTCACACTGTAGCTTACCCCGTACTAATGTCATCAAATGCGACAGCCCGTGGCTATCATAAGCTGTCATAATTGAAAGAGAGAATTATCTTCCTTAATGTCATTAAAATTCCACATTTCTTTGAATTTCAGATCCTCTTCTGCGTGACTACTGGGTGTACGAGGGCTCTCTGACCATTCCTCCCTGCAGTGAAGGTGTCACCTGGATATTATTTCGCTATCCTTTGACTGTGTCCCAAGTGCAGGTAACGGCTGTGCTTAAAGTGACCTTGGAATATGGTTATGAGCTAAAGGTTATAGCGTGCAAATATATATATCAGGACATTATATCTGTTCTCCTTGAAGATCCCATTAGATCAGTACATGGCTTTTCAAGTAAAGGTTAAGCCTTTTGAGTCACTGAAAGCAATGCAAAGGTCAGAGATGAAAAACCTTGTTATCGTTTATCATCTGCATTTAAAATAATTCTTTATTAAAGTGAAAGAAAAAGAAAGAAAGAAGTCAATGGGCAAAAGAAATTCATTTCTTTGTAATTGTAAGCTTTCAAATATCACTGCTTTTTGATGTTAAAGGAACAAAAAAGCACAGGGAGACACTATGTGCTGGAGAATGAAAAATGTTAACATAGTACAGGCTAGCTATATTGCATTGAACTATAACTTATCTTGCTCTTTTTTAATTCTGTTTTATATTAAATGTCATCTGGAAACTACCTATTTAAATTTGATTTCACATGTGTGTATTTTAAAGTGTTTTTTAAAATTGTATCTAACAGTCATGTGAGACTTTTTGTAGAAAACATTTCATATCTGTCTACAACTAATCCCAGTAAAAACAATGAAATGTCCCGCTGAATATTCTCCCACAGTCTGCGAGCCCAGCTGGAGGAATGTGGATTTAATTTAAGTGAAATTATCTAAAATCCTTGAAGCTGAATGCCTTAATTTTCATTGCCTGCTCTGAAGCATGTGCAAACAGAAGGAAAAAAGTATAATAAGTGATAAATTCAGATTTAAATTGTTTCAGCTTTTATAACCTAAAATTTTGCAAGTAGTCCCAGCATAATATTTTAACAATTTTAACAATTTGTAATTGGCAGTGTTTCTCTTCATATGAAAACTGAATTCTGGTTCTAGTTGTAGGATAAAAGCAATAGCTCCCAATAAACTTATTTGTGTGGAAGCTGCAGCTTAAATGTATCCCATCATGAATCTGATGTTTTTTTGTTTATAAAAGGATCAGTCTTATGGCTGCTTATTACTGAGTAAATCAAAGGCAGAACTCCGTTGTCATTATTAGATGCAGAATAACTTCTGAAGGCAGAATGCATTTTGTAACTTGGGAGCTAGTTCCCTTTATACAGGTTAATAAGAAGACTTAATCAGATGTATAGAGACCATACCTATAACACTGAGACATTGTACGATACTTTATTTCATGCTATTTGCAGATCCTGTTGCCTCTATTCTTGTTTAATCCAGACAATGCATGGAGGACAGCACAGTTCAAGCCATCATGTGTGGTGGGAGATGGCAGGGGGCGTGTGTGTGTGAGTGAAAGAGGAATTAAGCAGAGAAATTCATCTTCAGTTATTATTATTTTCTGCTTATACATGACCAGAAAACAAGATGTTGGAACATGAAGTGAAGGGAATGTCTTCAGGAGAGAATGTGGTTCCACTGCTATAACACCCGGTGACAACGGCTTGGGTGGGCGTACACTTTACTGGGTGAAAAACTGTCTGGATGGCTGGGGCCAGAGCTATGATGAATGGAGTTAAATCCAGTTGGTGGCTGGTCACAAGTGGTGTTTCCCAGGGCTTGGTATTAGGGACAGTTCTCTTTAACATCTTTATCAATGACATGGATGAGAGGATCCTGCGCATGCTCAGTAAGATCACAGACGACATTAAGTTAGGTGGGAGTGTTGACCTGCTTGAGGGTAGGAAGGCTTTGCAGAGGGATCTGGACAGGCTGAATTGGTGGGCCAAGGCCAATGGGATGAGGTTCAATAGGGCTAAGTGATGGGTCCTGACTTGAGTCAAAACAACCACACAGCATGCTACAGGCTTGGGGAAGACTGGCTGGAGAGCTGCGCAGAAGAAAAGGACCTGGGGGTGTTGGTAGACAGTAGGCTGAACATGAGCCAGCTGTGTGCCCAGGTGGCCAAGAAGGCCATCAGCATCCTGGCCTGTAACAGGGACAGTGTGGTGAGTAGGACTAAAGAAGTGATTGTTCCCCTGTACTGGGCACTGATGAGGCCCCACCTTGAGTACTGTGTCCAGTTTTGGGCCCCTCACTACGAGAAAGACATTGAGGTGCTGTAGCGGGTCCAGAGAAAGGCAGCAGAGCTGGTGAGGAGTCTGGAGAACAAGTCTTATGAGGAACAGCTCAAGGAACTGAAGTGGTTTAGCCTGCAGAAAAGGAGGCTGAAGGGAGACCTTAATCCTCGTTACAACTACCTGAGAGGAGGCTGTAAGAGATGGGAGTTGGTCTCTTCTCCCAAATAACAAGTGATAGGACAAGAGGAAATGCCCTGAAATTGTGCCAGGGGAGGTGTAGATTAGATATAAGGAAACTTTTCTTCAACGAAAGGTTATCAAACATTGGAACAGGCTGCTCAGGAAAGTGGTTGAATCACCATCCTTGGAGCTATTTAAAGACAGGTAGACACAGTGCTTAGGGACATGGTTTAGTGGTGGTTTTGGCAATACTAGGTTAATGGTGGGACTTGATGATCCTAAAGGTCCCTTCAAATCTAGAAGAATCTCTGATTCAGTATTACCTTCTTACTTTAATTGCTAAGCACATCCTGAATACCTCTCTTTTAACCAGAGGTATTGCCACAATGCCTGGGGAAGAGTGTCATTCACCATGGACTTCTTCAGGTGAGGGTTTGCTGGTTTGTGTTGCTGCATTGCTTTGATTGGTATAAACCCAATCCAACAAGAACATTGCAGTGATGAAGGGCTCACAAGTCATAGAATCATAGAATGTTTCGGGTTGGAAGGGACCTTAAAGATCATCAAATTCCAACCTCCCTGCTATGGTCAGGGACACCTCCCACTAGACGAGGTTGTTCAAAGCCCCATCCAGCCTGGTCTTAAAGGAGGAGCTTGGGCGATGATAAATTTCCCTGCCACTGACACAGGATGCAGGTGAGATGTGGTGCTGGAGCAGAGTGAGAGGTCAGAGAGGACTTACGCCAAGATGATCTGCAACACTTTTTACTCTCAATTAGGAAAAAAAAATCCTTACTGCTAGTTTTGAGTGCAGCAGCATTAAAGTCAAGGTTATGCAGAAAAGACTTAAAAACATGAAGGACTTCTGCCAAGGTGAGATAAAAATTTTACTTGCATCAGATACCACTTTCAGATGTCAGTTGTAAATAAATTTGTGGACAAGTAAGTGAGAGGCTGTGATTCTCAAATTCTAAAGTCAAGAGGGACTGAGAGTTCTCCTGGGTGCCAAAAAGAAGGTTGTGGGGGTGCCAGAATATTTTGCTGTAGCCTAGCCATCCAAGATTTTAACTTGTAATTAACATTTTGGCTGCAATTAAGTATCTGGCCTCTTTTGTGCATGTGGGCATGAGTGCCTATGAGAGATTCCATTTAAGGAGAGATTAGAAATGCAAGGGCTTGTGTGTATGGAAAATAAGAGGATGTAGTATAGCATATACTATTCTGAATCATCCATGGAAGGTTGATGAAGGCATTTAATTTTATTAAGTGTGCTGTTGTATTAAAGCATAGATATCAGTGCAAATGCATTGGTAATGAATTTAGATACATTATTTTTACATGTCATTAACTTATAGAACTTTTTTCTGTGGGGTACTAATGAACACAGCTTATGAAACTTCAAGTGATTTATATAAATACTAGCATCATCTGTAGTTATAGCCGGTAAGAGACAAATTCAAGGCTTTCTGTTTTATTTCTCAGGCCATAAAATAATCAACTACTGTCAATAACAAGTAACAATAAAGAATGACACGGTCTGATATAGAATAGGTTTTATTGCCTTCCTCTGATGAAGGTAGTTAATGTATCAGAGACAAGATACTCATTCACATTCTCATTTGCTGTAATTAACATAGCAGTATTGATTAGCTTAGCAAACTGTGGGTCATAAGGGGAAAAAATTAATAAAATTGCAGTTCTAGTTGATGGTTATGTCTATGTATTTTCATATGTGCTTTTTTTGAAACAATGGAGAAGTGACTGGTTTGGCATAGGTTGACCATTGCAAAGTAGAGAACCTTTTTCTGTTTCTATTGAAGTCATTAATAGATAGTAAAGTTCAACGGATGAGTTGACTTGCTATTGATCTAAGGCAATGTTAAGTGAGAAGAGATTAATCTCCATGTACACCTCACACCAGTAGCTGGGACCCGAGCATGTTGGTTACATGAACTGCAAAAGAGTGAGCCAGGACTGCAGCTTCAGGATGTGTTTTCCTGGAGTCCAATGCTATTTCCTTGCTGCAAGTCATTGTCTTTGACGTGAGGCATCGCTTCCATCAGAGAGCCGTTTCCTTCATGTGTGCTTCTAGATAAAGTGTGCTAGTGACTGTTCTCCCCTGGAGAACTCCCTGATCTAGGTATTCCTGCTCTGGCAGGGGGATTGGACTAGATGATTTTTCAAGTCTCTTCCAATCCCTGATATTCTATGATTCAGTGAATAAGGATTTTGCACATCTGGCTCTTGGAGTTTTATTGCTGATATCAGTGTAAGGGAGCTTACCTGGAAAGCTGCAGCCTGCAGTGCTCTTCTTCAATATTCCTGCCTTCCTTCTGTGGTTTTTGTCATCCTCATTTGTCTTACATTGAAATTCCAGCCCAGAAACAACTGTGGTGAGTGCTTTTGTCAGACACCTCACCCATGCACGTACGCTGCTGAAATACAGCAGGAGAAAACAGGAAAATCCCTATTATTAGGCCAGTAAAGAGCAGGAGATAATTGAAAAAGACTTGCTTGGGCTTCTCTCCACTATATTGTTTTAAAAACAGGACTTTTGTGAATAATGTGCTTGGTGGTTCCCTGAAGCTTAGAACCAGTACATGGTCTAAGCCACTCAGGATAGGGATTTTAAACAACGGTGTGACAAGGAGCTGTCGTTCTGATGAACTTGTTGTCGGAGTTAACTGGGTTTGTATTGAATGGTGAGGTCTCTAGTCCTTTTGTCTACCTCATTCCAAATCAAGGCCTCCTAAAGGACAGAAACAGTTAAGTAGAGTGTGGAGCTGGAGTGAGAATTGTGCAAAATTTATGTAGTCTGTGAAATAAAGCAAAGCACTGGGAGGTTCGTGGTATTCTGTTCCTGGGGAAGCAGGTCTGTGGTCTTGGGAGGTGTCAGGGAGGCATGTGAAATTTTCAATCAGAAGGAAAATGCTTCTTTTCCTCACATAGAAGAAATGTTTGTAGATAAAACATGCGTGTTCTATTCTTCAGCAACTATTTAAGTGAAACGGAAGAAAGTAGTGTTCAGGGTCTGAATACAGGGAAGTGGTAAAAACATTCTTGCAAAATTCTACAAAATGCAGACTACATGCTTTGGCTCAGTAGACAGGTGACTTAACAGTGTGGATTTCCCTCTTCAGTGGTTAGAACTTGATCCCAAGTTTTGGCATGAACAGGCTTAGATGGTCCTTAATGTCTTCTGGGCATGAGAAGAACTTTTATAAATGGCTATTCCTGTTGAAAGTGCATGACTATTCAAGGATGCTCAGCTGTGTGCCTCTGACATATCTGCTTCTGCAGAAGTCCTACAGGGTGTACTTCATGGCATTGACTTGTGAGGGGTTGGAAGGAGATAGTAGGTGGTTCTATATAGGTTGAAGAAGGATGAGTGGGGCACACATCACACATGGCTTTATCACATGCAAATTTAATAGGTAAAGAAGTGTTAGCACACTCTTCAAGAGTGAGGGACATGATGTGTAGAGGTCTCTGTCATGGGGGTCTGAACCACAATCTGAAGGATTAAACAAGGAGGCTGGAGATCTCAGAAGCAATTCCCCCTTGGAGCAGGGCTACAATTTTTGACTTCCCTGAAGACTAAAGAGCAGTCACAGGGATCCGATCAGTCCTGCTTTCCTGACTGAAGAAACTGGAAGCTGCTTTGTGAGGAGTACCTCCCGGAGAAAGATTTCACTATGGGGTTTGGGGCAGAGCATTGTAGCAGGAGACAGCTTGCAAATGCCAGCTTTGCAGAGTCTGCTCTTCCCTCTCCTTCATCTGTGCTTGTTTGAAGTCTCTCATTCTCCAAAGATCAAACAAAAGCCACATTCTTGTAAAAAGTTCCTTCCTAAACTGCTATTATTTCAGACCTTCCAGAGCTGATTGAGATGGTGAAAGAGGCTGCCTTAACAGAACCCATTCAGTTACTTACCAGCACTTGACTCCTGAAGACTTTTTCAGTTCCAAGTCTGCATTGGGTTTGTTTTCAGTTTGCTTTAAATAAATAAACAAGCAAAATCTTCCAAAGCAGGGTTCTGCCTCTAAAAGCACCTTCAAGGAGCTTTACAGTTTCTTCTGGTTTTCGTCTTTGTTGTTTATATCTCAGCTGTTGCCTTATATCTCAGCTGCAAGAAGCTGAGTGTTGATTTCTAAGCACATTGCTTTTTGAGGAAAATAAAGCAGAGCAGAGCTAGCCTCCGAATCAAGTAAACAAGTCTGTGTCAATTTTGCTGTAGAGTGGAAAACAACAGGTTTGCCAGGTTGCAGTGGGAAAATATTCTCTGCAGACAGTATAAGTATAAAAAATGCCATTAGCTGCTGTTTAGTGCCTCATTTCTTTTAATTTTGGAATCACACTTGCATTCTCCTCCGTCATAGTCTGTTTTTCATGGAGAAATTAACTCTCTATAATCTCTTAGATGATAAAATGGTTAATTACTTCATTTTGCCTTCTGTGTAGCTTCAGTTTCAAGTTTCAGCTGAGCTGGATAGTGAGGGTCAGTACAAGTGTAAAGACTCAGGCTGGGACAGTCAGCCCTCAAATAGGTTAGCTGCGTCCAGCTAAGAAAGCTCATCAATATACCAAAGCAAAAGCAAACACAGTATTTTCCATAGTTGTAACTACTTATTTAAAATACCAGACACTTAAAAATAGCACTGGTGGACAGTAAGGTCGGATATTGCTGGGATATGTATTAAATTTCTTAGATTTTTCATGAGACAGAGCTTGATGCTGATACCAGGGATGGAGCTGGAACTTGCTCACATTCTTCTCTACACCACATTAGATTCAGAAAAATCTATGCAGAGTCTATAAACCAGAAACATATTTGTTTTGGACCAATTGAAAGGTTTTGTATTGATTTTGGGCTGTATTTGGTTTTCTGAGTACACTTAGCACCTACATCCACAGAACTTTTGAAGTGGTGTTTTGTTTTGATTGGAGAAAGGATACTTTTCATATAAAATGTTAACATATAAAATGTTCCTCTAAAGCTGTGAGTCTGTTCGGATTCTCCTGGTTAAGAAAATAATTTTTATTTAAATGAAACAACAACTTCAGGCAATAAATATAACACTGGAAAAAAAATCAAAACAATTTGTAGTCACCAGGTCATTCTTGAAATGCACTTCTTGGAAGAAGACCAGAATGATTACTCTCATGTCACAGCTGTAGGGTTGATTCATAGGATGTAATCTACAATGGCTAAGAAGGTTATAGATTATGAAAAAGCACCAGATAAGTTTGCCAAACCATGTGCATAACAGTTCTTATTTTTTTCTCTATGTTAAATGTTTTGACACTGCTGACAACTATTCTAAAATGTTACTGTTGATGTACATTGACCTTAGTATGTGATAGGTGAACACCCCAAGTTTCAAAGCTGCGGAAGTGGCTGGATTTTGATCATTAGTCCCATAGTGAAGAATGTATCTCAGCTTCTTCATATCTGTTTTTCTGCCTTTCAGATAGAGGAATTTCGTAGACTGAGGACACATGTTAAAGGTGCTGAACTTTTGGAGGGCTGTGATGGAATCCTAGGAGACAACTTCAGACCGACTCAGCCACTTAGTGACAGAGTCATCAGGGCTGCATTTCAGTAGCAGAGGAAGAACAACAAAAATAAATCTTTATTCAGGTAAGTAAAAGCTTAGTGGAAATAATAAATCGAAATAATTCGAAATAAATCGAAATAATCCCTTTTGCTTTGATTTAGCTAAAGGAGAAAACACGCTGAGTTCATTTCAGCTGATCTTATGATATATTGTCACAACTGTAAATTTTGACAGAATACTGTTTTGTTTTGTCCTGTGGTATAATGGTTTGGTTACTATTGGTTCTTTAGTGGCTGGAATCGTTTGGTTACTATTAGATTTCTTAGTGGCTAGAATCTAATACACGATTAAGTGAATTGAAATATTTGTATTGACTTCAGTAGGCAGCGGATCACGTGGAGTTTGATCACGGTTAATTCTTGTAGCTTTAAATTTCTCCTGCTGCAGTGAGCAACAGCATAGTATGCATAGGTTATGTGGTAGATCTCCCTAGTTACTGAGGTTCACTGGTTGATTTCTTACTGTGTTTTTAGAAGACCAGTCATTGGTGAATCTTTCTAGTATTATCTGTTAAAACCCAGGGCCATAGTTCTCCTGCTTTGTAATGCTGTTCTTCCTAACAAGACTGCATCTTGGACAAAACCAGTGCAGGTAGAAGAGGAAAGTAATTAACTTCTGCCATGGCTGATTTTTCATGTATCATTCATCAAAGTAGTTGCTGCTTCTTGTCCTCAGTGATTTTTTGAACCTTTATTGCCTCACAGAGCAAGAATTTAAGGATGATGGAGTCAGTGTTTAAGACATAATACACATGTGAATCTGAATTATCAGTTATGAAAGCCTCCCATGTCATGTTCCCCTAGCCTCTCTCAGGTACAAGATAAATTCCCTCAATGCTCAGCAGTTGCTCCTAAACCTCATTATCCTTAGTTAATCAATGTTTTACTATAATGAAAAACCTGGTAATGAGATTCTTAGAGAGTTAAAGAAAATTTGCTATCAAGGCCACTAGTTACCTTGAAAGTTGTAAGTCAAAACACCAACATTTATTGTTGATTTTATAATGAAGTGGCCCCACCTTGATACAAATAATAAGACAGCTAATCTGGGAAGTCTTCAAGAAAAGCATGAATCTGTTCACCTGCTTTCTTAATGAGTCCTACTAACTTTTAACAGTAAAATTTTTCATCTTCTGTCCTACAGTAAACTTCAGTTAAATAATAAAAAACATTGGGTACACCTCATTATCTTATTTTACTGGTAGAATCCATTATATAAAAGCTTCAGGTTTTGTGTCTGCCCATTTCATCAAAGACACATGCTCACAAAAGAACCAGTTAATTCCGAGTTTCACCTGGAATCATGCTGCTGAAAAGTTTAGGATAAACACTTTTGGGTAAGGATACTTATTTGTACATTCAATTCTTGCTCTATGTAGGTCAATGGTGGAACTCCTTAGTTCACGTCAGGCTCAGTTATGGAGTTAAGCCTCTTCAGAGCATGGCCTGGGTCTAGCCTCCAGCTTCATATGAAGTTAACAAATGATCAAGCAGCAGATAACCCATAACCCCTAAAAGAGATTGATAGTTCAGTGCTTCCAAAACTGGGGCCATTAAAACCAAAGGGGAAGATTATCTTTCCTCCTGCCTATGACAGAAATTACTAAATGGGCTGGGATAGTGTCCGAAAATTTCATGGTCTTTCCATGTAGCATAAGCATTAAATATAGTGTATGCATCTAAATATTTTTGAAGTAAGGGTTGATTTGTATCATCTAACCCTATTTAATATCCACATCCCAGAAGTTAAGCAAAGAAAACAAAATACTGGTCCTTTTATTAATATTGTTTTCTCATTCCCATATCTAATTTTGGGCACATTCCTAAGTCCAGTTCTCAATTACATGGTTCTCTGCAGCCACCAAATGTCATCACTTTAATCTTGAAATGGATGTTTCAAATTCATCCCAGCTTCTGCATAAAAATTACTTTGGAAAATCATAGCAATATTAAAGTACAATTTTTCTCAGAAAGTGAATAATGCCCTCAGGCCAGTGCAGGTAATTCAAGTCTGTAACAGTGAAATTGCTTGACACGCTGAGTTTGAATTTTAAGCATGAAAGAGTTTCCTTTACAATGCTGGAACTGAAATGTAAAAAAAAAATCCCTTTTGCTTTCATATTTGAAATTTTATTACATTTGTCAATACCTACAAAGATTGTTTTAAATAATAAGATTTATCTTGGCCATGCTTCACAAAATAATCTGCAGTTTTAATTCCCAAATGATGGAATTTTTAATGTGAAATGATAATAGTCACTGTAGGGCTATGCTAATTATGGACACTCAAGCACTGAGAAAGAACTGTGGCATTGTGTAGCCCACAGAAGAAATAGCACTTGGCTCTCTCTACACCTGATTGAATTATTAATCAGAAATTCATTTGGCCAGGTCTTCTTTTTAGTTTTGGATGCATCAGTCCAAAGAACACTGAACCAATCAAGGGTTCACAATATATTCTTGCTATTAAGTTTGTCTCTGGGGAGCTGGAAACTAGATACATGAATTGTAAAAAGAAATCATGTGGCTTTGATCATTTTTCTTCTATGCAAAGGGGGAGACAGAGAAGAAAACAATCCTACCTACTTTGTAGTGATTTCCTCGCAGAGTTCTCTCCAGGAGGAAAGTGTTGAGGAGCAGTAGTTCCTCACACAGACCTCAGGCATCTTCAGAAGAGACACCTTCCTTCCTTCATAGGAACGGGCCTTGAGCTGGGACTGCTGACATTGGCTGAATATTGCTATGAAGACTCAGTAGCAGACGGGGAGGTAATAGTTTGCAGGCTGGCATCTACACAGTGATCCAAGAGGGAGCATTTCTTCCTTTCAAGGAGGAGATTATCTTTTATTTTAAAGCTCAGGTATGTCTTGAATAGTACAATTACAAACACCTTGGAGGACTTCTTTCTTGCATGATGCCTGACTGCCAAGGCTGCTGGAACGCCTGTCAGTAGAGAGATTTTAATATTTACTTTTATTCCAAGACAGTGTGGTGCAGCCACTTGAAGAACCTTGAGGAACATTAGCTTTTCATGTCCTTGTCACTCTATCAGGGAAAGAAGGGGACAAAGGTTTCCATAAGTGTTGTATACACAACAGTGAAAAGAGGGTGTTTGAAAGGTCTAAGTAGTTTTCACTGAATCAGAATGCAAGGTCTTTGCGTGCCATACAAATCTTCAGAATGTCTGCTCTTCATCCTTGATGGAAACCTTGACAGAACTGAACGCTTTATGGCTTATCATCAAATGGCATCTGTTGATATTTGATGTAAGTTGTGGTAGTTTGTTGAATTGAAGGCAGAGGTGACACAAACATGATGTATCATTGTAACTTCAGTTAAATAAGTGGTGGTTTTTGTGCTTTTTTTTTGGGGGGGAGAATGTTCTTCTATCATGAGAAAGAGCAGATCTTGAAATACCTCCCTCCAGTTCTAGAACAAAGTTTGGTGACATTCTAAAGAGAACCTTCAGGAGGATGTAACAGGTGGAACTTCGTAGCTCCACTTCTCTCTTTAACTCAGTCGCCTTTAGAATAAGTTTGCTGCTAGCCAGTTGGCCTCTTTTGGCCCTGCTTTTCTGCTAAAAATGCATTTCTCTCCTGTAGTCTGGTGTTAATGAGTCTTTGGACTCCGTTGTGTGGGACTTTCTGAAGTACATCCTTTAGAGAACAGCTTTTACATCATTTCTCTCCTGCAGTTGCCAAAGTTTTTGCATGTGTTTGCTTAGAAAAACCCGTACTGTTTTTTTTTCTCATTTCTAACCTCTTTCTATCAAATGATAGAAACAGGCAGGTGTTAAGGAATTTGGGGGGAAATCTCAGTACAGATACGCTTTTAGACACGGAAGGTGAAAAAAAATGAGTCCAGTTTTAGGTGGTAAAGAAAAACAGAATCACAGAATAGTTATGCTTGGAAGGTGCCTCTGGAGATCTACTAGTCCAAACCTCTGCTCAAAGCAGCATTAACTACAATGAGTTGCTCAGGGCCATGTCCAGCTGGGTTTTGAATATCTGTAAGGATGACGACTCCACAACCTCTTTGAGTGACTTGTTCCTGTGTTTGACCACTCGTGTGGGGAAAAAAAATGTTCTTAATTTAAAATGAAATCACCTGTATTACGATTTGTACCCATTACCTCTTCTCCTTTCACTGAAGACTTTGGTGCCATCTTCTATACTTCTCACAAAGTGCGTACACACATGGGTAAGATCCCTCTTACAGGTATCAGTGCATTCCCTCTTGGTGGCATTGCACACTGTATAGTAACAGTAGATCATAGAATATGGTGGGATATTCAAATACAGAGTGAGCTTTGGGGCTGTGCCTTTGAGAAATGGAGGTAAGAGTGGCCCAGTGCTGTAGTCCCTGTTTCTTTGCCTAATGGATCTCAGATCTCAGTGAACTTCGCATTTGAATGGAGATTTATGTTACCAATCAATATGTGTCTTTACTCTCAGTTGCTTGTAGCCTTTGTTGTTCCTGAAGTTCACAAACTCGCTCTGCTGAAGTTCTAGCACTTGGGGAACTTTCCTGTTGTGTAGATGAGAGCTGGAGTGAGCTTCAGCAGCCGTGCATCATTAGGCTACTGTGACCATTCTTCTCTTACGCCTGGTTTAAAAGAAAAACCCCAAAGACTTTCAGCACTAGTTCTTTAGAAATACAAATGGCAATTTCCTAGATGTGATGAAATGCCAGTAATTATGCCGCTTCTCAGCAGCATAAATTTTCCAATTTTTCATCGGTCATTGTTTGTCTCCATGAGTTTAGGTTTTATGTTTAAAGGGGCGTTGGTTTAATGGTTACGCCCCAGTCTTTGAAAGAAACTCTACTTCATGTTATCAGGAAAACCAGCTATTGTTCCCCTGTGTTTTAAAAGCTTGTGTATAGTGCTTAACACTGCTGGTACTTGAGACTACTTGAGAATATGCTTACATTTTAGTGCACAACTACAGGACAGAGGGCCAAACACCTTTGGCTTGTGAGCCACACACCATAATCAGAGATCCACCGGAAAGATACCAAAACTTTGGGAGCGTTCAGGGAATGGAGCACTTCAGGAATGGCTGAAGGATCATGCCTTTTCAGGTTGCTTCCTACTGATTAATTGTAATAGCAAAGAATGGGGTGTGCACTGAGGCTGTAAATCGACCCTGTAATATCAGCCTGAAGTGTTTTCCCACTGCTGAAGGTTCAAATTAGTGTTGTAGCAAAATGCTTTTGTTGCCTGTGTGACATACCTCTGACATGGGAGCCACAATTTAGGGATTTGGTAGCCACAGACTGATCTCTGCTGTAGTAGGGATCTATGTGGTGTCCAGGCCAGAGCATCAGTAAAGGGATCAAGCCATGGTGAAGAACACCATTTTGAGTTCTAGCTGTTTCCAGAATGAGTAATATTGGAATTTTTCTTGTTCAGTCCTCTACTGAGCTTTTCTTAGAAATACACAAATACTGGTGGAGGAATGGAAAACAGTTGAAATCCCTTAGTACCTAAGGAAGCAACAAAGTAGAAAATATTGCCCTTCCTTTTCAAATCTAGAAACCCCATAAGGTAGCTCAGGAATCAGGCTCATGCTTGTGCTCCAAATAAGATAATTCCTGCTGACCTGGGCTCCCAAATTTCATGATCTGTGACTGTCTATCAGCATCCCACATTCTTTGCTATCCACAATGCACTACTATCATCAGCTTTTTTTTTTCATGAAAAACATTTTTAGAGTATAATTTGCAGCTGCTTTACTGTGTATCGTTTGTACACTGCTACTTAGGAAGTGATAATGTCGCCAGGAGTGCCAGTCATAAAGAAAACCCAAACCACTCTCACAGCGTGTTTATTGGCAATTTCAACACAAAAGCTGGAGTCTGAAAATGCTGAAACTCTGCCATATTATTTTCACTTATTGGGAAAATGCTGCAAATTAGTGGTGAGGCAGAATGGTAGGAAGCTTAAATCATCTTTGATAAAATTACATCTGCTTTTTTAAATATAGAGACTCCAGATTAGTAGATGTGAAATATAGTAATGGAGCAGCTCTCAAATGTCAAGGGAATTTGAAAGACATACAGGTACATGTGCCTGACCACAGCCTACAATGTGCCTTCCTCCTTCAACAACGTTATACATGTTAGGAAGTGGGAGTCACTCAGTTTTACCAGGATGAAGTCACACAGGGAGTTTTAAGCAGAGCATTATTACTGCGTTGAAACTGAAGGTCCATGTAGTCACAGGTCGTTACTCTTATTGGAATTTGTAATTCTAATTATTTTTATATGGATGAAAACAGCGCAGTGAAAGTCTGCAAACAAACCCTCCCTAAGCAGACAGCAGTGTTTGGAAAACAAACACAAAACAAAACCAGACCGACCAAGTTATTTGGGTTACTGAAAATATTTCTGCAACTGATAATTGTCACTCGAGATAGAGAATACCTGCAGTGGGTGTTGACTTGCACCACAGTTTGTGACAGAGCAGTGCTCCAAAGCAAAACTTGCTGTAATTTTGAAAAGATTTTTATGCATCCCCAGAGCTCAAGAGAAACAAAGGTACACTTCAGTTAGTGAGAGATGTGGTTAAATGCCTACAGAACTAGATGTAGACTCAATAAATTGTGACCTTTCCGTGGAAGGAACGCAAAATGTTTCAGGAAAGATAAGGATTTGTAAAGTTGTCAGTTCTCTTTTCTGAGACACACTAAGTCCACGTCTGACCATACTTTCAGGTGATGCTTTAGGAAGTTAGAAGGTAATGGTAATCTATAGTCAGTGTTAAAGTGTTTTTCCCACCCATGTCCTTTGATTTTTTTTTTTTTTTAAACTCTTAAACTTTTTGGTTTAACCTAATGTTAAGGAGGAGCAGGCAAGGTGCTTCTACAGGGGAAAAAAAAGAGAAGCTGTGTAAGACACTGATGGTAAGGAGTACTTTAAGACAGGGAAGGTAGAAAAGCTCTCCAGAGAGCAGACTGACTACATTTAAATAGCAGAAGAAAGTTTTGGATCTTGTTTAGTGATCTTAAGCTAAGGCTGCTGCAGTGGACTATCTTATTTCCTCCTTATCAGATGGAAAGGCATGTTATCGTGGCCATTCTATTTCATTTCTCCATAGTCCATTTATTTGCACTTTCTCAACACTTTTGGAAGACTTTGAAAAATAATCCTTTTCACTGAAGTTTTTTTATATCTTCTCTTCAAATGTGTTCTGCCTATTACTATGGGAACATTTGGACCTTTAGTTCTTAAAGATATACGAGTTTGTCCCTGTCTTTGCTTTTGCTGCTGCTTCTTCTTTCATAGAATCATAGAACCATAGGATGGTTAGAGTTGGAAGGGACCTTAAAGATCACCAAGTTCCAACCCCCCTGCCATGGGCAGGAACACCTCCCACCAGACCAGGTTGCTCAAAGCCCCATCCAGTCTGGCCTTGAACCCCTCCAGGGATGGGGCAGCCACAGCTTCTCTGGGCAACCTGTTCCAGTGTCTCACCACCCTCACGGCAAAGAATTTTTTTCTAGTATTTAATTTAAATCTCCCCTTTACTAATTTAAAGCCATTACCCCTTGTCCTGTCACTTCACTTCCTGACAAAGAGTCCCTCTCCATCTCTCCTGTAGGCTCCCTTCAGATACTGGAAGGCTGCTCTAAGGTCTCCCCTTTTCTTCTCCAGCCTTTTCTTCTCCAGGCTGAANTGTTCAGCTTCTTGTCCGCCGTCACTCCCAAGTCCTTCTTCTCAGGGCTGCTCTCCAGCCATTCTCCACCCAACCTGTATTTGTATTTGGGGTTGCCACGTCCCAGGTACAGGACCCTGCACTTGGCTTGGTTGAACTTCATGAGGTTCACACTGGCTTACCTCTCAGGTCTGTCTAGGTCCCTCTGGATGGCATCGCTTCCCTCCAGCATGTTGGCTGCACCACTGAGCTTGGTATCATTGGCAAACTTGCTGAGGGTGCACTCTATCCCACTGTCAATGTCTCTGACAAAGATCTTAAATAGCACTTATCTCACTTTCTGAGATAAAATTAGTCTTGCATTTATCACATTTTGTACAAGAAAATTTATTCCATGTGAGGAATCTACATACATAATGTTATTATGTGGAAGAATTAGAAAAATATATTCTTGGATACATAATTATTTTTTTACATTCTGAGGATGATTTCCAAATTTTAATTTACCTTATTAATACTTTTTTTTTTTAATAACCATGAGTATTGTGATAATAGCTCTCTTAGATTTCCCAGGTATTTACACTGTAGGGCAGTGATTCTGAAAGGATTTTTTTGGGGAATGGTGGTCTGATCTGTAGAGGACTCCACCACAAACGTGGGACTCTATTTATAAGTAGGACTCCACCCAAACAAAGGAAATTTCTGAGGCAGAAATATAATCTGTAAGCAAGCAAGTCTTCTAGGCAATTTTCTGTTTATAATACTCACGCCCATTTGTACAATTTTAGCTCAAATATTACATTTCCAAAAACTTTTCAGAAGAGTAAGAGAAGTATCTACAGGAAGCCTTTGTATCTACAGAAACCGTTTGCCCAAATAGCATGTTACTTGACCACATCTATTATGGAACAGCACTATTAATTTAGCATGGTAGAAAAGTTACTCTTAAACAAGAATAAAGGGCAAACATGAATAACAACGCTACCAATATATATAATCAGTCTTTTGTCAGATGCTACGTTAAGTATTTCTGTAACAAACACAACTGAAATGTTGAGACTGGCTCGTAATTAGGCTCCTTTCCAAAAGTAATCCATTAATGCAATAGCTGCCCAAATCCCAGTTCAACTTAATTTCACTGACTTTGATTTTTGGACCAAAAACATTAAGCTTGAACTAGTGAAAAATGTACAAAATGTGCATTCAATTAAGGAGTAATTAGATACTCAATCACCCTTACATCACACTAGGGATTATCCAAGAAAGAAGTGAGATACTGCTCACTGCACTGTATAAAACACTTTTGTTAATTAGTTTAGCACTAATTGAGATTGAGAAAGTGTCACTGTGTCACAGCATTAGTTTGGCTACGCAGAACTTTAAGAACACAAAGTTTTTGGCTTCCTTTGAGCTTCCTCATTCAGATTTCTCAGTCTAATTCCCTGACCCAGGATCTTCTTTCTGGGCAAGAGGAACCTTTCTGTTCACTTCAGGCAGGGCATTGGTCCCTGCACCCTCACTTCTGTAGCCCACTGAAGAACCTGCCAAGAGTTTTTCCAGAAATGGAGGATAAGATTTTGTTGTTGTTGTTACACCTTTATACCAAACCCCAGGAAGAGCTGGGAATCCTCAGTACTATTATGTAAAGTATGGCTAAAACCATCATGCCTGTGAAGGGTTTACAGCCTCCCTGAGAAGGCAGATGATGGAAAGTTCAAGTTGACAACCAAGTGTTTCTGCTGCAAGACACTGTGACTTTAGGGAGGATATTGGGTGATAACTAGCGATAACGTAGAAATTGTGTCACAGATTGTAGATGCTGACTTCTTGCCAGTGCTGCTGGTGACTGGCAGCCTCTGGACTCCCTTCCTCTTAAAGAGTGGGGACTCTTTAGATGTGTTGACTCTTCCTGCAAGCAGTTGTAGCCCTAGGTGACCATTTGTACCCACACACTTATTAAGCTGTAGTTGGCACTAAAATAGCCTCAGGAGGAATGAGATTATTAGTATAACAGAGTGAAATGATGTGGCACTCTTCTACCTGCCACTTCTGACTTGAGAAGCACTGGAGCAGTCCGAGTTTCTTGAAGTCCAAGAAACCTTAGGCAGTCCTAAGGTTCTGCTAAAGCACGTGAATATGCGTTTGCATGAAAACAAGTATTGATTTATCTCTGCTGATAATGAATAGGAATATAGCCGCTATTAGGAGGGACAAACTGGGTGATAGCTTTCTGTCTCCTGAGCCCACCTGACTCCCGTGAGAGCTGTGTGCTCAGCGCTTCACTTGGTAGGGCCCCTAAAACTGCAACCAGTAAAAAATTCTCAGTGACTAGTATTTTTTTTCCTTTCTGGTGCTCTCCACATTAGTATCAATTACCTGACTGATTCAGAAAGCCAACTGTAAAGCTTTCTTTCAAGTTAATAATTTTACTACTGCATTTAACTTTGCATTTTTATTGCCATTTCCTCCATTAAATCTTCCAGCACTGGCTTCACCCTCAAAGAGAAGAATCAGGACCCTTATTGTCACTGAAGTATATACTCCGGGACTGCCCCCACCTGCTGTCATGAAATCCCTGCTTTTAGTTTTCCCTGTCTCCCTGGCTGGACATAAACAGTCTTTCAGACCCACTGCGGAGGAATTTCAGTAACATAATTGTTCCATTCTCTTTTCAGAGAGGGGGGAAGACAATGCTCCCACAGTGCCCTCAGATGAGAAATGGAAACTTTTGAGGCTGCTGCTTCAGTTGAACCACAAAGCCCGTATTGTTTGTCTTCATCTAATTCAGCCTTGATAGACAGCTGTGACAGTTGGTCTGTCCACACGGTCCAGTGAAGTTCTGGGAATGGGGCCTGTACATTAAAAGAAGAAAACATGTTAAATCTTCCAATTCGCACTGTTAACTATTTTAAAATGGTAATTATCATTGCTTATATAGTTTCCTTGCCACAGAATTTAATAATGGTCTGTCGTCCAAATAGTACTAATTTTAAGCTTGGTGTGAATGTTAAAATGTAGAAATACTCATTATTGTTTTGAATGTTAGATTTAATTTTATTCCATATCGTCTCTTGTGTGGTCAGTAACCATCTTTTCTGTAGAAGGGCAATGCATTCTGTAAAGCTAATAAAAACATTGTTCACAGAGAGTGTTATACAAATTCAGAATTAATTTCTGGGCAGAAGGGAGTACTTCCCTGCCAAACACTTAACATGGTGTATCTGAATAAAGACAAATGACATTTGCATTACTAGGAACCTAACTGAAATAAAGGACAGTTTTGAAATACGGAAAATTAACTGATGGAACAATAAACAGAATCATCTGGACTACTTTCTACTTGGTCAGTCATGGATCTTTGCAAAGAAATTTTCAGTTCAGGCAGAAAATGATGGGTCTTTGTTCTCCTGTGAATTACAACAGGTCCATTTGTTTCTGTGCATTGCTGAGGATAGTGATCTGGGGACCTGCTCTGCATGTCCTGAGCTCCCTGCACAGCATGGGGATCACCACACTGGGCCACACATGACACATCTAACAGAACAGATAAGTAGTCTAAGCCAGCTAGTTGAGTTCATAGCTTCTCCTTCCTGCAAAATGCCAAGAAGGACAGAGTCAATAAATGCAGTGTGCAATAGCTTTCATCACCATAGCTACTGGTGAGGTCATAGAATCATAGAGTGATTGCAATTGGAAGGGACCTTAAAGATCATCAAGTTCCAATGCCCCTGCAGGCACCCACCAGGCCAGGTTGCTCATAGCCCCTCAAGCCCGGCCTTGAACACCTCCAGGGGTAGGGTATCCGCAATGCCCTACCGGGCAACCTCTTCCAGTGTCTTACCACCCCCACAGTAAAAAATGTCTTCCTCAGATACAATCTAAATCTACCATCTTCCATTTAAAACCATTACCACACTTTCCTAGCACAAGGAAGGCAGGTTTATGCAGAGACCTATGTGAGTGGAAGGCCACTGGAGGCACAGATGGCTCCAGAACAGGGTTCACAAAGGAGAAGTAGGAGCATATCTGTAAGTCATCCGCCACAAAGTCATCAGCAGTCCATGGTGAAAGGGCAGTGTTAGAAGTCATGCTTCATCCACCTCGTCAAGAGCTATGGGGAGAGCTGCTGCTGAATAATGAGTTACGAATTCTCCAAGTAATTTATTGTGTACATTGGGGACAGCAGAAACAATGGGGCAAAACCCACACACCAGACAGGGAGTGGATACAGCTGACTACTTGATGTGTTGGTAACTGTGTGTACCGCAGAAACACGTGCATCCTTTGGAAAGACACCCAGCTGCCCTTGACAGCAGACATTGCAATAAATGCGTGGAAAATGCACAGCAAGCAGCCCATCACGGTACCATCTGTTTCTTATGGATTTAGAAGAGTAACAATTGGCAAACTGATCCTTGGTCCTACAGAAACTTGTATTTCTTAAGGTTATGTTTAAGGAAGTTCCTCTCCACCCTCTGCCCAAATTTAATGAAATTTAACCCCATTATCTAGTCAAAGGGTTTAAGATTTCAGTGCTGGCTGAAACCATGCTTTCCATGTCCCCAGCACTTTGAGAATGTTCCTGAAGAGCTTTGCTGCTGCTCAGCCCTTCATCAATGACTCCTCAAGTGGCTGCAGCCAGAGACCAACCCGAACACGCTGGTCACCAGAGCCTGGTATCCTACATCTTGACGTAGGGCAGGGTGGAGTTTCTGTGTGAAGTCTGCTGAAACGGCCTGCAGTGGTTGGGCTGGACTGTCCACAGATTTTGACAGGAATCTTGATACTTTGTCCTAGTGGTCAGGTTTGGCACTAACATCTTGAAAATGGCCACCTCAAAACAAATCCCTACAAGGTGGAAGTCAACTGGTTGAAGACCTATTCGTATCTTCTTGCACCCAGCAGTGAAGGAACCCTCTGAAAGTGGAGGGAATCACTTTGTAAACCTGGCATTTCCCAGGTTATATGCTCAGCTCACTCGGAAGACCTGTTCCCTTTGCACACAACATATTATTAACTGCTGAGTATTAACTGAGGAGAACTGTGTTATTAATACAGCAAATATTGACATTATGATGAAATCTGAACTAGATTTACTCTCTAAAGAAACGTGTTCCTTATCTTGGAGCTGGCTGATATTATTCTGGCTGTGAAATCCAGATACACTGCAAAGCAAATGATGTAATGTCTCCACCGAAAAACTGAAGTCCATTATTTCCTTTTCCTGTGCTCCTTTCCTGTGTTTGCTGTTCTTTCCTGCATTGCCTTGTGCAATGAACTTCTAGCCACATAAATACTACTACCGAGGAACTGAGGTTAGTAATTTTTTCTCAAAATTTGTCAGACCTTTTTTTTTTTTTGGTAGGTTTGGCTTTGAAAGAGGAAAAAAAACCTCGCTGGTAAAAATACTTAGAACTGTATTTTGTCTTTCGAACCAGATCTAATTATAACAACAAACTCATTCACAAAGCACACCCGTTCTAATTACAGATTGGTCAACCCGTATTCTTGGTGTGTTGGGAAAAGTTAAATTAGTCTTTCTGGTTTGGGTAGGACCCCGCAGGGAGGAATTTGCAAGAAGGGCTCTCTGTGTATTACTTCAGTTACACTGCACCCACGAGAGGCTTTATTGAGTGTGGCGAGGCTTTGCTACTCTCCAATTAAAGTTCATGCTCACTCTTGTATTAACTTTTTTAAGAAGTCATAAAACCTGACAAAGGTGTTCTGAGGGTAGTGTAAGGCCCTAAATTAATAATTTCCTCCTCGAGCCTACAGCAGCTAAAGTTCTTCTGAATCAGATTGCTATCTGCACTGGAAGTATTTCTAAAGGTAAGTATTAATGTTTGTGATGCTCCACATAATTTTAAAGATTTATTAGAAATGTGAATTACAAGTTATACACTTGGTTGATCAAGAAATTAGTGACATAATACTTAACAACAGCTACATGCTTCATGAGGCAAAAGCTGGCTCTGAAGCCTTTTGGTAAACATTCGGAAGGTATTGGGAATGAGAAGAAATCCAGCTCTTGGGAGAAAGAAGGTGAGTTGTGGCAGGACTTCTCCTGTTGATGATCACTCTGCAAGTGATGTATTGTTTGGGTTGTCAAGAGGATTGGGCCAGACTCTTTTCAGTGGTGCCCAGCAACAGGACAAGGGGCAACAGACACAAGCTGGAAAACGGGAAATTCCATCTCCACATGAGGAATTTTAAGCTTTCACTTTGAGGGTGACAGAGCACTGGAACAGAATGCTCAGAGAGGTTGTGGAGTCTCCTTCTTTGGAGATACTCAAAACCCATCTGGATGTGTTCCTGCCCAGCCTGTTCTAGGTGAACCTGCTTTGGCAGGGGGTTGGACTAGATGATCTCTGACGGTCCCTTCCAACCTCTACTATTGTGGCGATTCTGGGTTCCTCTGTTGTTTTCTGAAGCTCCTAGGAAAATGCAGAGGCTTTTAAGCTCTTAGTTTGACTTCAGACTATGGTGTGATGCACTTTGCACCCTGGGCTGTGATCCTGGGCTCCCCATTGTTCACATCAGAGGAGTTTCTCAGAGAGGACCATGCCTCTCTATGGCTGCCTTCTGCCCTGGTTCCCACATTTCCTTTGTGTGAAAATCAAAGCTTAGGTGGAGCTAAAATGAATACTAGGCCTGTCCGCAATGTACACCTGGGAGGTGACCAGGCATAAATTGGTGGGGGTTAAAGGATAAACTTGATCCCAAACATTACAGCTGCAAACATGGTTTGGTAGCTGAGTGTAGAAACAGATGCGAATTAGGACACTGAGTCTAAGAGGACATAACGGTGGCCCCTGGCCAGCATCTCTGTCTGTCTCCTGAAGGTTGATTCATTGGTGTTGCTGAATCTCAGAGGGTAATTGAAGGCTACCATTGCTGAAGAGTAAAAAGTGCTTAACAATAGGGAAACATAAAGAAAAAATAATTTTACTGAGAAAATGCAGCTGAATTTTACTGAGACTGCAGGAGCAGGAGATCCATGCACAGACAGCTTCGCAAGTCCTACACATCAGTGTTCTACAGAACCTCCCAGGGTGCAGCTACTGTATACGCAGACTCGCCTTCATTGAGTTTGAGCGGTAGGCACAGCACTGGTGCAGTAATGGACTTGTGCAAAATAATCCTTTCGTGGTCGTCACATCAAGTCCAGTGAGAATGAAAAGAAGCCTCTTTCCTTCGAGAAATGGAGGAACTCTGTGATGAATGATTGCTACAGAGGAAAAGGGGAAAATTCTCTCAGGGGTGAGGACTCTGCAAAGATGACAAATTTTGGCCTGCCTTTTCCTGCTTGGCTGGGTTTCATGGTGGCATCAACTGCCATGGAGTCAAACTTTGAGCTGTGTTCTATCTGTATACACCAGTGCTGTCTGCTGAAATGTCAGGCAGATGGAGAACCATCTACCGCATCTCCTGAGGCTGGACAATGCAGGATGTGTTTGGCAGTGAACATTATGTGCACATTTATGAAACCGTAACTGTCATTGTAAGCACACATCTGTGTGTATATTCGTATCTTTAGAATGCTACCCATAAAAAGACATTTTTAAAACAAGGACAATTTAAAATAAGGTTTAGAACTTCTAATTAAAGCTAAGAAATTTCATTACGAAGACTGTGGGCCTAGCATTAGCTCACCAGCACTGTGCATGCAATACACTATTGGTATTTGTATGACTGGATATTTTTCCCTTTGTATAATGAACTTGTTAAAGTCCTGTTCCCTTCTCTTCACCCCCTCCATATTATTCATTAATCGGGTCCTTTATCCTGAATGCTGTTTGAGACTTACTCTGAAGACATAATCATTCATTTTGTCTTGGGACTTTTCTCTCAGTATTCGAGTGCTTCAGATGTATTAATGAATGAATTTACCTTTACACTCACTTTGCAAATGCCTTCTCCCCTGAATCACCTGAGAGGTATTTCTCTCAGATCATAGACTGACTATCCATATGATGCCAGGAATAAGAAACAGACTTAGCAGGCAGCTGTTTTAGAGAGAGACTCTTTATATTGCTGCGTAACACAAGTGGTTCTTGTCCAGGAGAACTTGTTATGGCCTTATCTGCAAAGTTAAAAACTTAACATTGACTCCAGCAGTCAGGTCACCTCTTCAGTCTTCTCTCTGATAAAATTGCTGAGATGATGAGTTCTATTGCAAGGTTTGGTTTCAATTGCTGTGTCATTTTGTGTGGCCCTTCTGTCCAGTATCTTCACATCCTTCTCATCAGTGTTCTTACTGTGCAGTGTACAGCTTGGTGTTCCTCGGAGCCTGACCCTGTGCTGATCCAAAGAGGCCGTTTCTCTCCCCAGAGATCAAGCAAACAACTGAAGATGGGGCCTGAGAATGAGAAATGTTAGACAAACTTGAAAATAACTTGCCCTATAAAGTACACAATGAGCTACTTCAGCCTTGAATAACAAAGAAACAAGCATAAAGATAGCATAAAGCAAAAGCAGCATAAAGACACTTCTGTATGTGTCCTTTTCTCTAGCAGAGATGTGGTTGGAAATCTTTCTTCTCTATTTCCATCTCAACTCAATTGTGTTGGAAGTGGTCCATTCTGGGTTGGGTAAAACCAGCTGATCTAACTCACAGCCAGCTCCCAAACCAGTGATTGGAAACCACGTCTAGCAAACCTTATTCCTGAGTCTGCTGCTCTCCTGCCCCTCTCCCACCAGTGCCAGAGAATTGGCTGCTCGTCCTTGGGCAGCACACACTGATCCTTATCTTAAACCCTGACTCTGCACTACCTTCCCTGTGTTGGGTTACCTCCCTCCCCCACTCTCATAAGGCAATAAAGAAATAAGGCCATAACACAAACGCCAGTCTTTTAAAAGTGAAGGACTTGGAAAGGCTGGAGCTTCAAGCACATAAACAACTCTTGTGCTTATTATTTAAGGTGGTGTTTGTGTCTGAGACGGAGACAAAAACACTATGATCTTACATAGACATAAACTCCCTGCACCCCTTAGGCTTTAATACAAATATACACTACAAGCTGTGCTTTCTGAAGTGTTTCCCATGTAAACATCTGGCAGTGATGAGCATGAAACAGATGAAAGCTACAATAAGTCAGTGAAACATGTACAACTGTGTATGATACACTATGTCAGCAGTATTTTAAATAGTAGGTGTAAAGCAATTCTGGAAAATGTGTGTTTAACCTCACGTTGTGAAGATACCAAATTTCATTTTTATCCACTATAGGTCAGTTGGAAGTGAATTTCATTATCTGTATTCATAATTAGAAAAAAAGCTTGATCTCTTTATTTGGATAATTGTGTGGCTGAGCGAGAAGAAAAAAAAAACCAAACCAAAGGTAGCGGAAAGATTTATTCATGACTTAGAAACAAGTAGTAATTCACATAGATAAGGAGATGTTTACTCAAAAGACAAATCAAAAACAAACACAAAAAACCCTGAGAGCTGTATGCTCTTGGCAGGGAAGCCAGTAATGATTATCAAGTGCATGAGTCTCAGTGTGAAATTATAGGCTGTGATTTAGCAGATGTGCTGCAGCAATTTGAACCTTTCTGATTTCTTGGTATTTTATATTTTGACCACCTCAGTTCCACACAAATTAAAATGAAATCCTAGAAACACACAAAGCCAGAGCATTTCAAAATACCCGAGACTAGGCCTGTCATGAATGAAAAAAGGACTTGGGGAGCCAAAGAATCTGTTTTCAACAGGACCCAAAGGTATCTGGCCTTCAGATGATGATATGACTGTGCAAAATTTTTACAGGTCTCTTGTAAAGATGTTTAATTGCACTATATTATCCAGCCACTAGATGTCTGCATACTATAGAGCTTCAGGCAGGTCCATTCCCCAGCATAAAAGGCAAACAAAGAAAATTCATATCTGTGGATGTCTCTCTCTGTATCATAATCTGGCATCTGTTTTTTTCTGGCCTATGCCCCTTGTTCAAGGAGGGATCTGTGGGCAAAGAGCTACTCTGCAAGAAGAATTACATGTATGAAAACTGAGACTGGTTTCTATTAAAAATGGAAAGAAAACTGTAGATTAAGCCATTTGTTGAGATCACATCTACTCAGATAATATTCACAAATAAATGCCAGAAATCAAATCCAAATTGCCACTACCTAAGTTGGCACAAATTCTGATTAAGCAGGTCATGTGGGCCAATGAAGCAGCAGCTGCCCACAACAAAGACAGCTGCAAGTCAGGCTGCGGTGGCAATGTCCTCGGGAGCAAGGGTGGCTATAAAATCATTCCTGTAGCCCCAGTGGGTGCTGGGTGCACTGGTGGCTCAAGGCACCGCTCTCCCAGCATCGCCCCATTTGCCCTGGGATCTCTGCAGAGCTGGGGCTGGCGGCAGCAGATCCACCAGTGGCTTTGAGGAGTGCCATAAGTCCCAATGCTCATTTGCCTCAGACTCTTCAGGGACTCCTCTTGGTCTCACCTGTGAAGTGGAACTCATTTATTTGATTTTAATGATGCTGTTAGGAAACTCAAAACTGAGAGCTGTGACCACTGTGAGTGGAGGTGTACCCCCGAGGGCGTCCCTCTTAATAATAAAGTAATAACTATTTTTTTTAAAGCAAGGAACACATCTTTCCTGAAGAATAGGTGAGCCCAGCCTAAGTGCCCACTACATGGGCAGATGTTTACAGATATGTTTGGCATAAACACTTTTCTCACAGGATTTCCCCAAGACACAACAATCAGTAGCTCTTCCTCAGTGCTTTCTGTGCTGAAATGCCAAGGAGGGGTTGGCGAAAAAATTCCTCTTCTTTCAGGGCCTTGGCACCCCCTGGAAAGAAAGTATTGCTTGAGTTCAGACACCCAGCTTCAGAGTTCCCTGTTGTCTGCGTGCACAGCCTGAGAATATGTGAACTTCGTGAAGGTCTTGTGAAAATGACCGATTTACACAAAGGCAGCGCCTGCGATGCCTTGAATGATCACCACGATAGAGAAAGATTAACCACATCCTATAACCCTTAAATCTGAATGCTGTCGCCACCACCGCCACTGCCTCCTCCTTCTTCTCCTTCTCCTTCTCCTTCTCCTTCTCCTTCTCCTTCTCCTTCTCCTTCTCCTTCTCCTTCTCCTTCTCCTTCTCCTTCTCCTTCTCCTTCTCCTTCTCCTTCTCCTTCTCCTTCTCCTTCTCCTTCTCCTTCTCCCAAAGCATCTTGACACCTCTATCGTGTTGGTTTTGTTTGCTTGCTCCAAGGTACAGCTTCCACTTGCTTCTCCCAATCAGACACCTTCCCTCACTGGTGTGGCTTTTTTCCCCAAATGCATTTAGTAGCAGGTGGCTGCAGAGCACAGCTGCTTTGTGTTTGCTAGTAGATATTATAGTATTTTCCCTTCCCAACAGGATTTGAGTGCTGCATTATGTTCAGGCTTTCCCTGCTTCTTTACATCTCTTGGTTAGTTAATCAAGTAACAGCTTCTAAATCCAGTTTCTCATTAACAAAATTGAATCTAATATTAAGGATTCATTCTCATTTTAGAGTTGATTACCATAATTGTGGTTAGTGTTCCATTACAATTAACTTTGTTTTTAATCACTAAAAGGCTAACAAGCTCATTTCACACCATTTTCATTCGGTAAATGCAGAGATGGAAGACATGATTGGTGTCTTGCAGTTACGAGCTGGAGGAACTTAATTTCACTGTCCATAACAGTAAGTGTCAAATGCATGAAACTGAGGGACAGAGTGAGGAGGACATTTTTGTGGTTTTAAGAAGTGGAGTTGTAACTGATAGGTTGCTATTGCCACTTTTCTTTGAATTATGAGGAAAGGCTGAGGAACTTGGGTCTTTTTAGTCTGGAGAAGGTGGGATCTGATCAATGCTTATAAATACTTAAGGATGGGTATCAGGAGGAAGGGGCCAGACTTTTTTCATTTGTTTTTTAATAGTGCTGCTTTCCCACCTATTTCTAAGAAGCAAGAACCCAAATATCTTACATTTTGGAAAGCTTATTAATCAAGAAGAGACCAGGTGATGAGATACCCCTGTTCCCCTCATGTTCTTTTTGCCTGTCCCTTTCATTAGCAGCCAGAAGAAGAGAAAAAAAACCCATGGTCTCCTTCTCACCAGCGAATTCCAGTTGATGTTTTAGCTGTGATGGTCATCTACGTGCAGGGGTAGAGCTGTTGTTACCTAAACCAATCTGTTGCACCAGTAAGAGGAGGACATTTAGCTAGAGGAAGGAAAGGAGTTCAAAACCTGTCAAGTCTAAACCTGCTCTCAAGCATTTCTCGATCACTAATTTAATGAGATCATGTGGTATTTTTAATCTCCTTAATCTCTTAAATTACAGAATCACAGAATCTTCATGGTTGGAAGGGACCTTTGAGATCATCGAGTCCAACCATAAACAAACAAACAAAAAGAAAACCCCCAAAACCTCCACACCCCCAAAAAACCCCACTACAACAACAACAACCACCACACCCAACAATCTCAGGCACTAGAGCATGCCCTGAAGTGACACATCTACGTGTTTCTTAAATACCTTCAGGGATGGTGACTCCACCACCTCCCTGGGCAGACCATTCCAGTGCCTGACCACCCTCTCAGTAAAGTAATTCTTCCACATATCTAATGTCAACCTCTCCTGCCACAACTTCATACCATTTCCTCTGGTCCTGTCATTATTTTCTTGGGAGAAGAGCCTAACACCCGCCTCTCTACAACCTCCTTTCAGGGAGATGTAGAGGGCAAGGACATCCCCCCTCATCCTCCTCTTCTCCAAAGTAAACATGGCCAGTTCCTTCAGCCTCTCCTCATAGGACTTGTCTTTCATTAGATTTTAATGAGGTTTTTGTCATCTCCTCCAGATAGAGTCCTCCCATTTTATCAGTGCACTCTTCCTGTTTGTTTCCAGCTGTAGAGCCTTACATTCAGAGCTGTAGTAAAAATATATTCAAAGTCCATATGTGCAATCAAGACTGCTTCACCTGAGCGAATTGCATTAACTTACAATCAACCAACACTAAAGCAGAAAGTTTCACTCTATTTGGCCTGGTCTTCATAAAATAGACCACGGATTTTCACCTAGTAATTCCTTTGTCAAGTTGAGAAGCTTGCATTGGCCTTCTGTGTAGTCTTGAATCACCTTTAATCCATATCCTTTACATCTGGTACTGTGTGTAACCGTATTTGCATTACATGCAGTTTTGCACATGGTTTTCACATCTTTTGTTTCGTGTGCTTTTTCTCTCCTTAAGTGAGATCTCGTTTTTTTTTTTTTTCTTTGTTCATCAGCTTTCCTCTAGCTTTTATACTTTTTACCTAGATTCTTTCTGTCACTTACCGTTTTGGTCAACAGGGCGTAAGATCTATGTGCTCCTGGATCATCCCGTGGTACAAATCTAATCTGAATGAGGCACGGGCATATTTCTGATGAATTAGCCAGAGTACAGGATATGGATATATGCCAGGCTTTATCCCAACTAGGAGTAAACAGATGATGTGTATTCAGAACAAAATTAGAGTGGGCAGGATGAGCTAAAAACTGATCTGTCAAGACAGATTGAAGTTGTACTAAGAACTCAAAATATTTGGAACAAATGTGAACTGACAGACTGAAGTTGTTTTAGTGTTTTGTGTTGTATGGCCACAGGGTTTTTGATCTTGTAATAAGCATCTTAAAACAGGTTTACCATCTTGGCTAACTACAGCCTCAGTAGCATCAATGTCAGCAAAGTGATAAACTTTCTGATATTAAGACCAGAAAGAATCTTTCTGGTAATTTCAGCTGATCCCTGAACAACCCAGAGAGTAGAACTTCCTTCATTAACCCACAATTATGTTCAGTGACCTCCCATTATTCTTTAATATCAAGGCCCCATGGTCGAAAATATGTGAAGCACCCAGTAAGGCTGTGGTGTTTGGCCAATATAGTCACCACATCATTTAGGCAGCACGTATATGGGCTTTGTACCTCGAGTCACGCTTTCTACACCTTGGCAAACCTCTCAGAATACAAACAGCCAACCTCAACCTGAGTCTTGGCACTCCCTGAGTCCCCTCCTTTCAGGGGATATTTAGCCCATCACACTGGTCCATACTGTGCTGTAGGGGAGGCTGGTGAGGCATGCTTCCCTGGGACATTGCTCCCAGCTGCCCTTCAGTTGCTACTTGCAGCTCACCCCTAGAGCATGGTACGAGAGGGTTCTTCTGCTCTTTCACTTCTGGAAAACTCTTTTCTAAGAGACAGGGGTGCAGTCTTATGGACTGAGGAGGAAAAGTTGCTCGTTTAGACCTTGCCAGGAGACAATACTGCCTGTTCCCTTCTGCCAGCAGAGATGGGGCAGAGAGCAAGTGTGCTGCTTGGCTTGGCTCAGCAGCCCTCTGCTCCCCTGGTGCTGGCAGCCAGATAGCCACCAGCAGAAGAGAAAGAGGAGCTTAGGCAAGCACTGGTCTTATCAGGGACATGCAGGCATCATCTGCCCATGCTCAGCCTGTCCGTGAGTGGTCTCCCCTGCCATTGCCATGCTACAAGGTGAGTGGTGTGGCTGCCAGCGTCAGCTTGGCTGGGAGATGGGGGCTGCCAGTGCTGCTTCCCACATCTGACCAGTGTTTGTAGCTTAGGGTAAGGCACCAGCTGGGGATAAGAGACAGCTGTGGCTGATGGTTGCCTCCATTACCTGCTGTTTGCCAGCTGAGATCTGCATTTGGCCATTGGAGGCACACCACATGTGCAAGGGGATAGCAGGCTTGGCACCTCCAGGGCTCGTGTCTCAGCCAGGAACAAGATGGAGATGCAGTCAAAGAGACCACCACCAACTCCGGAGACTGAAAAAGAGATTGACATAAGGAAAACCTTCTCCAGGGGAAAGCCAGAAAGAATGCTGAACTCTGAATTTTATGAGGGAAAAGTTGTCCCTGCTCATCTGTATACCTGCAGATTAGGTATACAATTAGGGGGGCAGTTGAGTGAGAAGATCAGAAGGAAAACAGGCAGAACACAAATAAATCAAACCATAATCTTTCCTGTCACTGCAACCAGGTGATGGGTCTTAAGCAAAGGAAGGGCCAAAAAAAGATGTTGAACACTTGCCACAGGAATCACTTTGTGAGTGCACTGGAAGTGACAAAGATCTTTTTTCTTCTAAAAGATTTTAACAAAACTATTAAATGGGTGATTAATGACATATAAAAGAATTTATGCGCTTCTTGGGAAAAATGTTTATCCCTTTCTACACACTTCAGAGGTTAAGACCCCTTGATCTGAGTGTGTAAGGATTGGATTTGGCCAAAGTGTAACAGTTTTCTCTGAAAGTCAATGACTCCCCTGTGTCATCCAGTCTACCTCTATGCACATTCAGGCATCACCTGATAGAAATAAGTTATTGCTCTTTCTTGCTTCTGCTATTTCTTTGTCTCCAGTTGTAGGACGAATGAGTCTGTTCTCTTATTCTAACTCACAGATCTTCAGGATATGTGTTTTTAAACAAGAATTATCTCTTTATTTCCTCTTTTCCAGGTACTGGAAAATCAGTAGGGATGGTCCAAGTGCTACACAGACAGAAGGAGGTTGATCTCCACCATCTAGTCCTATCCCAGCATAGAGGCAAGGGTAGCTGATGGGTGTCTAACCTGCTTTAGAGAGCTTCCCATGTGAGCCTTGCCTGCCTCCTTAGAAAGCTTTTCATCTGGGTTATGGCACTGAGCTTCAGTGAACTTGTCCCCCTCCTTTGGTCCCATCCCTCTCAGGTCCTTCAAGATATGGACATGGGTGCCATGAGGACTGGGGGCTCCCTGGGGTGGCCATCCTGTCCCACCACCTCAGCCAGGAGTGGCAAGAGGCAGCCCCTGTCCTTCCATCCCTGGGGACAAGGACAGGCCTGGTGGTGCCCTCAGGCAGAGTCCCGTTATCCACAAGGCTGTGATCTTATCTGCCAGCAGTCCTCTCCTCTGAAGAAAACCTGGTGCCCACCTCTTCTATTTTCTGCATGGGGCACTTTGTTTTGTTTAGTCTGTCATCTCTGGTACAGAGAAGCCACCATCCCACCCAAAGACTGTGGTGCAAGTGATGGCCAGATGGTACTGATCCCAACTGGCAACACCTCCCCATGGCTCTTGATGTCTCTCTCCTGTTGCCTCTGCCTCCTTCCTGGAGTTCACCTCTGAGGACAGAAGTTCACCCTCAGCACAATCCACTACCTGGGACTGAGTAATCTGCACAGCTTAATTTCATGAGCATCATCGATGTGTCTTGGAAAGAAAGCAGCTGATTAAGCAGTAACTATTTCCTTTTCATTGTTAGAGTGAAAAGTAGTACATTAAAACATTTTGTATGTTGCCCACCTTCTGAAGTTAAAAGGGTAAAATAGAAGAAAAGCAAATAACTATGTTTTGGGTAAAACAGAAAGCCTCCTGATTAGAAAAACAGCTATTTACATGTGCTCTTCAGATGATCATATTTCCCACCTATTTCATAGCTCTTTCTTAATTTCTTGTGCAAGTTATTTGTTCACAAGTGGCACTCTCCTGCTTGCTGGCTTCCCATAGTGCAGAGTAGCAGTGCCTGGGATGCTTGGGAAGAAGCAGGGAGAAGTGAAGGGACCTCATGTTGCTGCGTCTCAATGTCCAGGCTGTGGCCTTCTGCTCAGTTAGGCTCATCCATCCTAGTGGAAAACTGCTTCAGTATTCATTATTTTGTCCTGTTTGCATTAAATACAGAGAGCAGGGTGTGTGTTCCCGTCTGTATTGCCTGCCTTTCTCCTCTGGTGGGGTTTTGCAACCTGTGTCTGCCGTGAGTGCCAGAGCTTCAAAAAGGCTACTGCAGCTTTCTCAGGCGTGAAGGGCCCTCTGGGAAAAACAAGCCACAGACAAGACTTACACAACATTGCTTCTGTTCCATGAAAACATAATAGTCTGAAGTGGCAGAATGGCATGGAGAGGTGCAAATGGAGAGCTGCGGTGTGATCGTGCCATCAGCCATGCAAACACATAGGGTGTACAACCTCGTGGCTAGCAGCCCACCTCAGGGCAGCCCAGCCTGGGATGGAGGTGGTCTTCTTTCCAGTGGCTCCTTCTGGACCATTTTGCCCAGCAGGTCTCCTCTGCTTAAGCAAGGAAAAGGCGGCTCTAATACATGAAGACAGAAACTGGAGTCAGTTCTTTGCACACCCAAGTGATATTTCCCAGTGCTGCCACCAGAGGATGTACCAAGCACATTTTTGCT
The DNA here is from genome assembly GCA_013400055.1 of Nycticryphes semicollaris. Lineage (NCBI taxonomy): Eukaryota > Metazoa > Chordata > Aves > Charadriiformes > Rostratulidae > Nycticryphes > Nycticryphes semicollaris. Next base: position 201,506 of record VXBJ01000269.1, read on the forward strand.
GCATCAACACATAAACAGATTAAAATAGCCAGATTTACCAGCAGAGGTAGCATAACTTCTGTATAGACACAGGAAAATTCAGTGTAAACAACAGTTCATGAAAAAGAGAATACATAGAGAGAGGCAAGGAAGTTACACTGTATTATCTAGTGCATTTATCCCACCAGCTCTTGAATCATTAACATATTAAATGGTAAATACATTTCTGATTTTTTAATACATGACTAATACTGGGAATATCTGGGCTAGGCCACTTCCAGTATTTAATGCAGTTTCTTGCAAAGACAGCAGCCATTTTGATGGTTGAATATTTTTCATTGCAGTAATTCATCTTCTTGATCTGGGGTAGTCAGCAATTTAGGCACAAGGCAGAATAAAGAGTGTTCAAAGAGAAAATGGCTACTAGACTGAAACACTGACTCAAAACCCATTTGAAAAATGGTTGCTATAAAAAGGAATGGTAAGAGCATCAACTGTAGATAACAAGACAGAATTTAAAATTGGCGTGTTAGAGAAAGATCTGTAATCTTCTCAAACAGAAATGTCAAAGATTACTTAGCAGTTACATCCTGTACCAACAAGAAAGTATACACTTTTAACTGAGAAAACTAATCGATCTCCTCCCAGTATTTCCCCCCCTTATTACAGGCACAGCATATTTCTAGGAAGCCACAGGTACACTTCAAAATGTGCGTTCTGAAAGTGTAAAGTGTAGCAAAACATTCAGGAATACACATTCTGCAGTAATTCCTTTTAGACATCATTAATGGTCTGACTCTGACAATTCAGTGTCTGGTTCAGTGGAAAACCACCCCCGTTCAGTAGAACAGGATCAAGCCTTTATATTTTTAAAAGAACTATTTGTCATCACACCCTGAAATGAAAATGACTCTTTACAGTAGTTTTGTCTTCCATGGATAAACTGAGTTATGTGGTTGTGATCCCTTTCCAGCACTGGCTGTGACTAGTTAACTCATTTATGCCTTTGTGACTGTTTAGGCACAAAGTCTCATTTAATAACTCAGGAGTTGTTACCTTTCTAAAACAAGCTGTTTACTCAGTACTTGTCCTGTCTGTATTATGATAAACAAACACGAAATCAGATGAGTTAAGAAAAAACTCGCTGGTCTGCACTGAAGTCTGCAGAGAAGAGTTTCTCTGGATATATGGTAAATTGCAATTATCTTTTTTTGAATGGGCTTGTCAGTATAAAAATTAGCAGAATCATTTTCCTTCAGTTACAGTACTTAGAACATCTGCAATTGCTGCAGTAGAAAGCAGTGGATGAACAGATTCGTCTTCCAAAGGTTCTTTCAGCTTACAGCATACTAGGGGTCATTTTTAAACCAATCATACACTTCTTCAGTTATTGGTACTATCAGTAGCCACTTACTCCTGTCAATTTGAACTCAGCATGCAAATGGCAGGAAGCCTGAATGTTGCAGTAAATAAGTTTATTGAGCAGCCAATTATAAAACAAGTATTTATGTTACTTCTTCCTAATGGCAAACAAGTAAATCCTAAGTACTTTTCATATTCTTGTTTTCTCAAGGCCAGTGTTAAGTATCTGACCCTGACAGCTGGAGGCCCTGGTGGACCTGTAATGCATCTGGTGCCTTGATAATTTCCTCTGAAAGTAGGAAGTCCCTATTCACCCACTGTTTCTGTGAGACCAGACAGAGAGGGAATTTGGAGCTCTTGGCAGTCCAAGTCCCTGCTCACACTTTGGCCCATGCCATTCACAAGTTGTCACTGGAAGCTTCTAATGGTATGTTCTTGGAAATGCCTTAACTCTGAGAAGTTAGGATATAACATTTCTACTCTTGGCTGCCTTCGAATTTTCATTTCCTTTATTTGAAGAATACAAAAGAAAATCAAACATATCATAGGAGTCTTGTACCTAGGCATACACAACTGAGCATGAGCAAGCAAAGCAATCAATGACTAAGGCATAGAGGAAGAGCACAGTTCAAATATTAGTATTTTTCTGTTGTTTGGGCCTGACCTGATCATGCACAGATGCCAAGACGCTGGCGTACAAGGGAAGGTATCCTCTGGATACACAGGAAACTCTGTGCCCAGCTGTATCCCAAGCAAGTCCATTACAACCAGAAGCACTGGTTAAGGAGACACCAGAAGCTCCACAGTAAAGAGGACAATGGAGAGCCAGACACATCTAGTCTTGTCCAGCCATTCCTTGCGATGAAGCCTTTACTGTTTCCTGCCACCATGGATCCAGACTGCAGTCCCACAGCTCTCAAGTCTCCACCTGAGCCTCAAAGTAGCAGGCTCGAGAAACCTGCAGCCCCTTTCTCTCTCCTGCTGAACTGCACCTACTTGGTATTTTTGACCTGATCCAACTCGCTGTACTCAGGAACACCCAGTACAGTAGTACCACGATGAGGCACTTTCACTTGCGCAACTGAAAAATAGGCAGCCCCTGCCCAGGATTCAGTAGGTGAGACAATATCTAAGAAACTCCATCAGTCACATAAACAGTGCCAAATGGAGCTGGTTGGAGCTGCCTTTCATCCTGGAAACACTTTTAGCTCTGGGGTTTTGTCCTGGTTTGAGGATGAATGAAGCAATTTTCTGTTTTGTAATTTTACTTTTTAGCTGAGCCTCTTCTAAGTACCTAAACTCTGAAATGAACAGCATATTGTTCAGAAAATTGTTCGCTCTCACGGTTATAAAACCTGATTACACCAAGGAATGGTGCAGAGAGGCCCTTTCTTATACTCATTGCTGGAACAACCAAGGGCAGGGAATTCTGTTATTTGCCCCATTGGAGGGNAAAAAAAATTTTAGTATTAATATTTCCTTAAAGTAGTTTGGTTCATTCTAAACTTCTAAATCTCCTTATCCTCTTCCTCTCCTTTCTTTCTGGGGGGAGGAAGGGCCATCTGTCAGCCTGGTTTTGGTAAATTTGTCTGAAACCGCTACAGACTTATTGGTGCCCAACGTGAGGCTTGACTGTGGTACAAGTAGAGCTCTGCTAGATTGCCTGAATAGTTTGAATTCCAGCTTGCTTAGAGATTAAAACAAATAGCTCACATCATGTTGCTCCTACACGATACTTTATATGGTATTTTTAGAGAGCTTTGTATGAAGTTAATTGATGCAGTGATGTTTAACTGGTTGAGTATATAGGGGTTTTTTTTTTGTTTTGAGATAGGTTTATTTTTGTTTTGTATTTGGAAGCGGTGGCCCAGGCGTGCTTTGTTGGTGTGGACTAGCTTTCATAGAATCATAGAATCATTCAGGTTGGAGGAGACCTGCACATTTCGGGCATCATGTGATGGATTCTGCTGCTAATTACTCTTTCGATCTATGCCCCTAAAATTGAATTTCTCTCACGGCTGTGATGTCAAAAACCTCCAAAGCATTTTCGGTTTGTTTGTTGTGGGATGTTCAGTTGTACTTCACGTGGTCTTCTCCTCTGCCTTGGACATATCTGGAGCCAATTCCTGGTGCAGAGCTTTATCCAAAACTAATCACTTTTGAGTCTTCTAAGGTGGGTGGCTGACAAGAAGCTGGCTAGTTACATGAGTTTTAACACATCTTTCAGCTAACTCTGATACCCAACTTCAAAATCTGCTAGAACATGCAAGGACATCATGTGGTTTTATGATCTTTGCTTGAGGACTCTGGAGCTGTAAACCAATGAATGGATTACAATGAGATAAATACAGTATTTTCTTCTGCCAAATGCAATTCTGTCCCAATACTTTTCATTGTAGTATTTAATTGAAAGCAGCTCCCATTTTGCTCAACCCAGCAATTTGAAAGTTTAAAAGATAAGCCACATTTCTTTGTTTGAATATACTGTCAAATATATTTGAAAATAAAATGCTCAATCATGATAATGTTAAGTCTGTTCCTTATGTTTGTGGGTTTAAAATGTTAAACCTAATAATACTCCTTCTTTGAAACTAGGCCAACCCTGCTTCACTTGAAGTCCATGGGAATTTTGCCAATGACTTAAATGAAAGCAAGGTTGGGGCCTATATATTAGCTTCAGGCTTTAGGACTCCACAGGAGCCCAGAACTTCCACTTTCCGGAAATTGAATATTTCCAACTGCACTGAGCTGTCTGATTACAAATTGCTGCCATGTCTCAAAAAAAGCATTAAAACAAACACCGACAAAGAGTGAAATATGTTTTTTTTCATATTGCTGCCAGATTCTGAAGTTCTAAAGTAACAGTGATAAACTGGAAAAATACCTTTTTTTTTAATTTTTGTTTTTTTCCTGGAACAGTTGCATTTCTCAAAGATATGAAACACAGTGCCAATCCTGCAGGCAAACACACAACAAGGAGAATTGCAAAGCACAGGTACCTACTACTTGTCTCCAATAAATCTGTGTGCCACCTGGCAGCCCACCTACCCAAAGTAGCTGGGTAGCAGTGGCTGCTGTAGCTACTTTAAAGATTTTTTGAAGAACTGTGTCTTTTAACAGATTATTAGAAAAATATGGGTATGTTTTTATAGTACTGATCTTTATTTTGACAGAATGGTCCAAAAAGAAGGGTAAGAATGTTTTAAACACTCTTGTTGCCAATTCTAATCAAATTAATTTAATAAACTCTTTCTTGGTTATTATGAAATCCTAATAAACTCAGTAGGCAGATGAAAGATGAAAGCTTAACCTGACATAGAGAATGAATAGTTCTTTCAGTGCTCAGTTCTTTTGAATTAACAGTCAAAATATCTCATGGCAAATAGTTTCTGCATTTGGACCAACACGCTATGAAACTCCAAATTATTTCAACCAATGCTTTAATTATGGCCTGAATATGCAAGCAAACATGAAGAAAAGCAAGAGAGAGACAGGACCAAACACTGCCTTACTTATTCATCCAATTTAAGATGTCAGTCTCCCCAGACACTGAGTTAATCTCCTGCTTTTGGAGAGGCTTCCTCCCTCTCTTCATTTAGTGAACAGATTGCTCAGAGACAAATCCTGACACAGTGACACAGTGTCACTGTCCCTGTGTGCGTGGTTTCCTAGAAGCAGCACACCTACAAGGCTCGAGCCTTGTAGGGTTTATCTGCAAAGGAGTTCAGAAAAATTGTGAAGATCTTCAAAAATTGTAGAACCACAGAATGGTTTGGGTTGGAAGGGACCTTTAAAGATCACCTAGTCCACACCCTACCTCCCAGCCACCCACACCCTTCTGTGGATTGGGACATGCCATAAAAATATTAAATTTTACTCATGTTTTCTTTTTTTTTTTGTACTTTATTTCAGCACAGAGGAACACTAAAATTCATGTTCTGATTGCTGTGATGTACCACAAGTTGTGGTTTGTCTCTCTCCGCTCCACAATCTTGAAGACTAAGTCTATCCACCTCTCAAAAAACCACCCCAACCTTTTACAAATAACTGAGTAGCTCTGCACCCTTTGCAGGGAAACTTAGAGAATTCATCTTCTCCTTTTCTTTACTGATATCACAGTAAGTGGTGCCTGTTTTAGAGACTCAGAATGTGTACAGGCCCGACAGACTTTGAGTACTTTTGAATAGCAGCACCTCCTGAAAAGCAGCATAAGATGTCTTTGTGGACTTCTTTCCACGGCAGGATGTGCATTTGCAAGTTCAACTTGAAGCCTATTAAAAGTGCATTATTATGCCTTTCTATGAATTATAGGTATGCCATAACGATTCCGGCTTACTTTGGACACATCATGATGTTTTATTTATCTGGGAAAGACGGAGTTGGGGGTACAATGTAGTGGTTAAATAATTGCCAAGTCACCATAAAGACATTATTTTACTTAACGTGCACAATCGTACATTCAGTCAACTGACGATACAAGCCAAGGAGAACTAATCAAAACATTGAAGGTGGGTGCTCGCTGCCAGCGTCTCTCCCGCATTTACCAGACAGGCTATTTACAAACCCAGAATGTGAGCTACTTAAGTGTGAGTGAATTGAGTTTTAAAAATAAAATGTAGCTAAAATGAAATAAAAATGTTCATGAAGAAGAGTTAGAGTTACAGGCTGCCTACAGATTGGATTTTCAGGAGGCATATCCTTCACCAGTGATAATATCTTCACTTTTAGGCTTTGTGCTGCCCTTCTAGGGCCCAAATATGCATTGTAAGTGAGAAATGGATGTTATTGTTAGATTTCCCAAAATCTTAGAAGACGCAGCTGAAAATAACTTTCAGAGCTCATCTGCCCACCTCCTCAGCAGGATCAGCTGTACCTAAACTTTTCCTAGGGGATGTTTAACCAGACTGCTTTCATTTGTCTCACGTTGTAGCCTGAGACCCTGTGAGCTGATGTAGATCTCTTTGGCTGGTTCCTCCAAGTTGGCACTGGATGTGATCTCTTCAGGTGATCTCATTAGTTCACATGTAGAAACATAAATGTGTATTTTATGTGTGATATCAGAAGGAAAAAAAAAAGGTAAAGGAAGTCTGCTAGTGAAACTCACCAAATTAGAAGGAAGATTATCAGGGTTAGCTAGATCTATAGACCTGTTTTGCTTTTAGTGACAATCTGCTGCCCTTTCATTTTGTGGCTCTCTGAGGAGTTGACAGACGTTTGCGTATGGTGATGGGGCACATGGAGCTGATGGCACTTGTGCAGTACTGCTGTCTGTCACCCTTGACAGACAGAGGTCCTGCAGGTGTTCCTGCAGGAGAAGATCCCAGGAGAGGATCCCATGGGCACACAACACACTTTAGACTCACTGTGCAGGCTGTGTCCACCAGCCTGGGTTTGATAGTTTGCTATCCCTCAAGTGAGAAATAAAGCCAAAAAGCAGGAATTGGGAATAATAGCCTGGTATTTTGTCCTGATTCACTGTAGTAACTAAAAGCCTTGTAGTTACTTATGCATCTGCCATCAAAGCAGTAAGATGCGAGGATGAGCATCAGTATCTGCATTTGGTGCATGTGGAACTTGGGTGCTAGAAGACTGAGTGAATTCTGTGAGATCTTCTCATAACTGTGGATTGCTGAACCGTATGGATGCCTGCTTGCACATACGTGTGAGAGGAGAGTTCTGCTTCTTCATTAAAGGCAATAGTTTCCCCAGTACTCTGAAAGCAATAGATATTTATTGACCTCAGAAGGAAGAATATATCTAATCTTAATGTAGGAGGTATTATTTTTTTACTTACTGAAGCTTATTTTTGTTATTTGTAGAATCTTTACAAAAGATTTCAAATTTGTTACTTCCACGAAGATAGTTTCTAGACAATGTGTCATTCTTGCAGAGGTGCCTATTTTTGCTCAAGTATGTGACCTGATCGGTTCTTTACCTATTTCTTATCCTTTTACCTATGTGGTAGCTACTGTGAAAAAGAAATTATAGAGAGACTTGTGGGTTTTTTTGACTTTTTGTCAGCAGAAATGTTTCCTGCAAAAAGTAAAAAGAAAAGTTTGATTAAAATTCTTCGCAACAAATTAAAGCAAACCATTCTCAAGTACAAACTAATTAATAATTCCATTTAAGTGGACGTATTCCAAAATATATTTCCAGTTTTGCCTTAATTACATTATCAGTACTTAAGTTGTGCCACAACAGGTAATTTGTTTATTTATCAGACCTATAATTTTATAGAAAAATTTTATACATCCTTCTTATGTGTCCCCTTTGCATTTAAGTAGTAATCTCCTAGTCTGGTTTATTGCGCAGTAACAAGCAGCTAATCAAGTTTTATTTGATAGCAACATTTAGTAGGAGAGATACTTCACTAATGCCATCTCACATTTTCCTCTTAAGACTTCTGTCATTCTACTCATGCATAGAAGCTGAACTAGTTTTTTTAGAATCCCCTTACTCTCTATTCATATCCATATTTCTCCAGAGTGTAACCAAAATGTCCTCTCAGAGCGAGAGCTAATTAACATTTTGCATATACCTGTGGGTTGACATTGGCAGGCCTCCTTTTGGCCACCAAACTGCTCAATCGCTACCCCCTCCTCAGCAGGACAGGGGGAGAAAATACAATGAGAAAGCCTGTGGGTTGAGATATGGGCAGACAGATCACTTATAATTTACTTGTCTACTGGCAAAATGTCATCCGTTTGGTGAAAATAATTTGATTTATTGTCAATTAACAACAGAGTAGGATAGTGAAAATAATTAAAAATAACTAAAAGCTCCTTCCTTCCCTCTCCTGGTGTTCCCAGGCTCGACTTTGCTCCCATCTCTTCTACCTCTTCCTGCTTGTGATGCACACGGGAGGAAGGGGAATGCGGGTTGCAGCAGTTCATAACACTTCTCTCCTCCTTCTCCTTCTCCTTCTCCTTCTCCTTCTCCTTCTCCTTCTCCTTCTCCTTCTCCTTCTCCTTCTCCTTCTCCTTCTCCTTCTCCTTCTCCCCCTGCTCCAGCAAGGGGTCCCTCACACAGGATACAGTCCTTCACCAATGGGATACAATTGTTCACCAGATGTTCCAATCTGTGCCCTTCCTGTTGGCTGCAGTCCTTCAAGAACTGATCCAGTGTGGGTCCTTTCTGTAGGGTACAGTACTTCAGGAACAGACTGCTCCAATGTGGGTGCCCCAGGGGCCACAGGTCCTGCCAGAAGTGGTTCTGCACTGGTTACTCTTCATGGACTGCAACTCCTGCTGAGAGCCTGCCCTGGCATGGGGTCTCCCCAGGCTGTATCTTCCTTTAGAGCATGTCCAACTTCTCCAGTGTGCGGTTCTCCACAAGCTGCAGGTTGGATATCTGCTCCACTGTTGCCCTATATGGGCTGCAAGGGGACAACCTGGGTCACCATGGTGTTCCCCATATGCTGCAGGGGAATATCTTCTCAGGTGCTTGTAGATCGTCCTCCTCCTCCTTATGTTGGTGTGTGCACAGTTGCTTCTCTCATGTTTTCCAATTCCTGTCTCACAGCTGCTGTGCAGAGGTACCACCAGCATTGCCAATAGATTCAGGTTTGAGCAGTGGTGGGTCGGTTTTAGAGATGGCTGTAATTGTCTCTATCTAACATGAGGGTAGCTCCTGCTGTCTTCTCATGGAATTCACTCCCGCAGCCTCCAAAACCTTGCAACATAGACCTAATACAATTCCTAGAACTTTCAATACAGGATGGCAACTTGTCACCTTTTTCATAGGTGCTGCACATTGAATCAAGAAGTTAAATGTCAATTAGCAATATGCCCTTTTCCTCTTCTCTTAAATTTTTGGTTACACCCACTCTCATGTTTTCAGTCTTGAACAGCATAGTCTGAAATCTTTCACTTTCCATTCTCTGTGCAGTTTAACGTAGGCATCGATTTAGCTTTCTGCATAATCAGTAATCAACAGTCACTGATAATGTCCTTGTTTAGCCAAAGGCTCCTCCAGAAATGTTCACAACTTCATCCTGAGTTGCTCAGTGACCTTCTGCTACTACTTTGCAGCCCTGCTGGAGCACGTACTCGTAGCTGAGGTACCAGAGAAGCAGTTCCTCCACCAATCCCTCAGCCAGAATGACTGCTCCATTACCTTTTTCTTACAAATACTGTATAGAGTTGAAACAAGGATAGCTCTGACTTTTTTGGAATACACTATATTACTAAATCCCGAGCCTTTAGCATAAGCAAAACTTAAACGTGCATTCAATTTACCTGTATTAACTCTGTAGTCGTTGTTTATATTCTTCTCTCCACAGGTATGGAGACAACAACCTTTTGTTAAGAAACCCCAGAAATTATTAGATCATTTGTTAGTCTCCTCACTAATATATTTCCAAAGAACTTATGGAGAAAATCCTGGGTTGTAGACCCTATTACATTTGTTATGCTAAATAAAAATCTTGCTGGCGCTAAAATAACTTTGCACTATTTCGTACTTTGTACCATTATGGGACTTAAAACTGCATGTTATAAAAACAGGGGATACATAAAGTAGTACAAGATATAACATGCTTACCAAAGGACCTTGATTCTGAAATATCCGTGAAAATATCAAGATTGTAACATTTGTAAGAATATTCTCTATGCCAAAATCATTGTGAATGTTAACATTTGGTTGGACAGCATTATAATGTGCGTGTACGGCATACACATTAAAAACAATCTTTTTGTATTAAATATTATGTACTTAAGTGGTTAACTGTAATTAATAGACTTAGGACCACTACTTAGGTAGCAGGCTTCATTTAAGAATTTCTTAATTTCTGTGTGCTTAAATATGGATTTTAGTATTCCATTGTCAGGTTTTTATCCAGAAATATCTTTCTCTAGTAACAGTCAATATTTAAGTATGGCTTTGGTGCTACGAGTCAGAAACAGGGTTTTATCTATCTGAAAAAAGTGTCAAGGAAATTGATGGTGGGATGGAAATACAGCAATATTCCAATATCACCACATATGTAGGCTGCTTACATTTTATGTATAAATCTTGACATTTGGTTTCATTATTTGTTTGTTCTTTATTTATATTCCTCAGCAGCCTTATGGATGTTCTCTAGTGTATATTTTCATCAGCTATCTTTCTTCTTAACCTGTAAAAGCTCATTTTGATTCTCCTAGACAAAAGCATCTTCATCTCATATCAGCCTTCGCATATCAGTAATTCTATTTCCTTCTGTGAAGGGTCTGATGATCTGCCTGCATGGTAGCTACCACGATTATCTGACACACGCTATATCTGGACTACTTCTTCATTGCTTTCCACCATTAAACTGGAGGGGAAAGTGATGTCAGGAGACAAGAGGATGAGAGAATTGTTTTGCATTAATAATGCCACAGTCATGACTGACTGATAAGGAACTAAGTGGTGATCGCAGAAGTGTAGTTTCACTCTCTGGATGGATGGAATAGCGAAGGTATGTCTAAAATTCATTGCATCAACTGCAAATGGTCTTAATCAGGCATATCAGTACATGATAAGTGAGTGGCTCAGTGAAATGCTGAGTGATGAATCAAACCAGTCAACGTGTGCCTTGTGCATTTCATTGCAACTGAGAAAGACTGCCATTGAGGACCCTGTCCATCTCTTCACTTAGGATGTTCCTCTTTCAACTAAGCTGATTTTTTTATTTTTTTTTAAACAGAAACGAATAAGCCAAACATTTGTAATGAGAGAAAGAAGTGCAGGTTTCTTCAGGTTTCTGACAGCAAGAGAAGACTTCTGGGCTAACTGCTGCAAGGAGGTCTATGCACCCTTGTTGTTTCACATCACCTATAACAAGATTAACTTTACACAAGAACAGGAAGCTGCCTGATGATGAAATAGCAGTGGGTTATTTTTCTTCATATTACAAACAGAAATGGGCTCCATATAATAGGAATTTTGACCACACTGGCTACGTCTCGTGGTCAGGACGGGCTTTGACATTCACATGGTCTATGCCTAAGCTGGGTAAACCAGGACTGTTTGCATGCTCATGGACAGTGTGTGAATCTTCTCTCTGTCCTAAATCCAGCTAAGTCAGTAAAGATGGAAACAAGAGCACATGAACTGCCAGCAATTCCTGCTCTGGTTAAATCCCCAAGCTGGAAGTCGGAGACCCATCTGCATACATGACTCTAGGTACAGCCACTGGGGGAAACTCATCAAAACATATGATTTTATTCAGATTAAAATTTAAGCAATTATTAAATTGTTGAGATTTATGAAGTTAAGCAATTGTTGCTGTATGAGTTGAGCCAAAAATATCTTATTGTAGTATGTCAACTTTCTGTAACTTTAATTTGTAACAGGATTTTAAAGCAATATCCGTAATACATTCTGACCTACTCCCTTGCAGACTTATATTTACCATCTACTCAACTAATTTCTGTTTCTTTAGGGCTAGCAATAGATACTGCATTACTTATACGATGACCTGCAATGACTATTGAATTGACGTGGACTCTCAGTCTCTGCTGAGAATGTTGGTGGGAAAAGATGAAATCTCACCAGGAAAGGACATAAAGTCATGAATAAGCCTTTACCTAAGAAAAATATCTAGCATGTAGAAGATTTTAGGTGAGAAAAGCAAAGAAGGAATCCAAAATATGTTGTCACAATAAATATATTCTTCTCATCTCCTTCTGGTTTAGCATTTTCACTTGACAGATTAACAGAGATGTGTAGCGTATGGATTGCTCTGCTATGAATTATAGCATGTGGTATTCAGGCCTAAAGTACATAACTCTTTTAAAATGATTGACAATGGAAAATTGTTAATAATTTTTCCCACTCAGATCATTGCTAGTATTACTGACAGAAAAATTTATTTAGGATTCAGCTAGACCAAAAATTTCTTGAGATTCACAAGTATATGGTTAATTTTTTCATATAATTTTTCTGCTTTCTCCTTTCTGGTTTCCAGGTTACAGCTCACACCAAAACCAAAAAAAAAGTACCAAAACTTGCAGAACCAATCCCCTAGTCCTCCAAGACAGGCTTTTCACACGCTGTTTATGGCTAAAGCTGCAATGAAATATATTCTCAATTAGACACAGATGCACATTAACAACACTATGATGACAGTTCAACTACTGTAGTATACTTAACACAAGAGTGCACTTATGAATTTGTGAGTTTTTTTTTTAAATGACCCTACTGAGAGTTTCCATAATTTTAAAATTTTAAACAATGTTTACCCAAGGTCCTGATTAGCTTTTACTAGCAGTTTTTGATGCAGTGAGTGAAACCCAGGCCTTCTGAAAGAAATGCAACTTCTACTATATAGGAAGTGTGTCTAATATCTGCATATTCCGATTCTCTGTCGCCAACAGACTGTAAAGAGAGATGCTAAAAGATTAAGGGACAGTCAAGGAATGTTCCTGACACAACTCAGAGAATCCTTTGCATGCTTCATAATAGTATTTCAGTTCTTTGTCTCATGAATCTGCCTGCCAGGGCAGTGGTTTTCTATCCCATATCATACTATCTTTAATGACTGCAAAAAAACAAAGATTAGGTTATGTCTCTATTTGAACACTCAGGGGCATCTTGTCTTTCAGAATTGCCCTTTCATTTTGCTAATTTCTGAATTTCATTTCACAATGTTTATTTTAAGCGCAAAACTAATAAAATCTATTGAGTGGGCGGTCAAGGCTGTTACAAGATTTTTCTAAGCAAAGCCTGTATTTAAAATGAAATATCTATATTTCAATTTAAGAGAATGAATTTCATATCTTTGAAAAAATCCCTTTTTGATATGACTCATGGCCGTGAGGGCAATTACAGTCATCAGATGTACTTGTAACTAATATATATAGCTAAAAAAATTGTCAGTTTAGAAAGAAATGTATAATGATAATTAATAGCTGTGAAAAAAACCTAGCCTTCCCATATACGTCTGTGAGGTTTTAATATTTTTAACCCAAATTCATGAAAACGATAATATATTTGTGTAGACTATATTTTAAAACATTAAACATGAAGCAGGGCAGATCTTGGGGAATACTTTTTGAACTGGCTAGTACACAGAATCTATAAAAAGTAATGGATGTAAGACACCTGACTGGTGAGAAAAATATGGTCTCAGTGAAAAAGTGAAGTACGTAACAGCTACTCCTGAGCATTCAGGCCAGATGAAACAGAACACAAAGATGCATGTATAGATTTTTGGTTGAATACAGGTTAAAAATGCATGTAGAATGCTTCTGAAAAGCCTTAGATACATTCATACTTCCATCCAAGTTAAAGTGAGTATATTACGTTAATAAAAATTGTTTAAATAGTAAAAAACGTGCATGGTTAAGTTCACATGCTAACAATTCCAGTATTTTACCAATTTGGTAGTTTCTCGTGAAAATTTAAGTTTAACATTTGTCTCAAGCATAATATCTTTCTAGACAAAAGGATTTTGGAGTACACAACAAAAATAAATCTGGCATAAGTCAGGCCTAGTTATCTGAAGTGCTGCTTGAAGTGGAATATCATATGCCAATATTGTGTTAATCTAAAGTGCATTACAACCTTTGGAAATCACATTGTCTCAGCCATACCAAGTGTTTACATTTACTTCCCTCAAAATAAATAACTTGAGTCAAGTGGCTTCTTTTAGTCAGGTATTTCTTCCTTAAGGAAGGGATTTTTGGTATTTTTCTTGCCAGTGCTGATACTTGCCGTCTATGAAAACAATTTTGCCTGGCTTTTTTACAAATTCTTTTCACAGGCCTCATTGCCCTTCTGTGGATAGACATATTGCCCATTTCTGCCATCAACAGATGCAGTGCTTTCAGACTCTACAGAAGGTAATGGTGCCTGACATTTCTGGGGTGAAAGCCTCTCTTTGGTTTTAGTGCTAATGGAAACAGACTTTTCGTCTTCTCGAAAACCCAAAGCCAGAATGTAAATGGCTATGTAGTAAACAGAACAGATTATTTTTTAATCCCAGAAAATAAAGGAAAAAAAGTTTAAAAAAACCTCTCTTATTGCAAAGTTATAGCAGAGCTTTGGAGAAAACCCACTTTGTCTCTAGAGCTTGCTTTCTTTAATATCTATGAGATATCCATTCACACAACTACCAGTATTTATACTTTATACATAAGGGAATTTGGCAATGGTATGCATTACATCAGTGGCAAAGTATTTACGAATGAGAACAAACCTCAGACAGATTGGCTATAGTGATTCACAGAACCATTTTATGCTAGGATGGTATGTTCAGATGGTTTATACTAAATGAAAACCTCAGTTACTTTGAATTAGTCCTACAGCAGTTCTGAAGACTGGATTCTCTACTTAGGGAAAGAGGCCTGCTAAACAACATTTTATTTCTGTTCATAGAAGCTAAGGATCTAGTGCAAAGAATTCTCTATGGTCCAAAACAGGAAAAGAAAATATACGGCATTTTAGAGCACAGTTTGAAGGGCAGGGAGGTTTCATAATAGAGAGTTTCCTAACAATGGTAAATGCCTGTGCAGACTTAGCATCTGGAAAGTGATATATCTTGCAAAATAAGTACTGAACGATGATCCTTGGATATCATCTGATTCCTATAATAACATATTTCCTGTGTATAGGATAGTCTCTTTTGAATTCTTGCTTCAGGCCTGAAAATCAGTGATATTAGCAGTGCTTGATTGCCATCATATTTATGATGGGCTGAAAGAGGTTGCTAAAAGACTGCTATTACTCAAGGCACTAAAGCCTTAACATCCCAACGTGCATACCCATTCTGCTGCGTCTATGTAATGCATATGCACCTATCATCTGTAATGGGATGCACCCACTTCAGTCTTTGTCAGACAGTGGCCTAAGTACATAAAAGTATGCTCAAAATTTGAAGCTGACCAGAGAGTATCCA
Source organism: Nycticryphes semicollaris (assembly GCA_013400055.1). NCBI lineage: Eukaryota > Metazoa > Chordata > Aves > Charadriiformes > Rostratulidae > Nycticryphes > Nycticryphes semicollaris. The sequence goes on from VXBJ01000269.1 coordinate 216,708, forward strand.
GTTTTGTAGAGGTACTAGACTTTGCATGATGCACTCAGCATTATGTCACTGAGATATTGCCCATCTTTGTCAGCTTTGTCACACCATTTTACAGGAAAAATAGCGCTGCAGAGGCCAGTCCTTAGGAACAGGAGGGTTCCAATGTCCCAAAGAAACCAGGCCAATTTTAAGATGTTTTTCAAATGAAATGTTTTTGGTTCCCCAGTTTAATGAAAAATTTTGATGTGGGCAAAGCAACCTGAAACAATTCACAATGGGATTGGAAGACATAAAATCCGAATTAAATATCAATGGAATACATTATTTTACAAACATTGCCTTTTCCATCAGAAAATTGTTCTGACGGAAAAAAATTGTGCAAGTCTGTTTGAAACTTTACTTCAAGTAACATGCAAGGTATTTCCTTCCGGATTTTGACCGCCTAAGAAACCAGGTATTGACACCTTAAATCAGAATGCCACCAATGTCAGGGGAATAGTCTGGTACTATCAGCAGCTGTTCAGAGATACGATTTTATAGACTTAAAACAAGCAGTCTCTGAATAATTAATTTCTTGTTTGTTGCACATGAGACCATTAGGTATTCTTTTGAAAGCTAGGAGTCAAACACCTTATTTCAATTTGTTCACTTAAGTTTTCTCTCTTCTTATTTCCTCTAGTCTGTTTCCCCCCTGCCTCCACAGAGACGAGAGTCTCTTATGATAAATTCAAAACAATAAGTCCATGATCATCTCCCTGGTCTTTGCAATGACCTTTTAAATTCTGGACCTCTCAGATGTTAATGCCATGCCTGATACTATTTGGAGTAATTTTTAGAAGACCCTAGTCCAGCTGTTTAGATACTGAAAGAATTGCCTGATCTATTAGCCCAGATGCTTAACCTCTCTCCTACCTTTACCTTCCCTGTTCACTTGGCTGTAGGAATTAATTTTTCTAGCAATCTTGATTGTGTCAACAAAGTAAATAGCTAAGCCCAGCTAAGTAACTTCTTATATGGACACACGCACACTTTAGCACACGCACACTTTATCACATACACAAAATATGGAGTAGAATAAGAACAAGATACTCACATGCACAGGAAAACATCAAACTCCCAAACACAACCATTAATGCAGAATTTTGTTACTCACAAAAGTCTTCGTTTTGACCTGAGTCATATTGGTCGCTACAGCTCTCAGTCTATTTAGTGCGATCACCTTACATGTAGCAATTTACTGCTTTGCACTGACTTGGAAAGTTTGCACTGTTTGCCTTTAGTTTTTTTTTTTTTAAATGTTCTGATGAAATTCCACCAAGGAATTTCATACTTCAGTTTTCCCTTATCATCTGAGTACAGACTTCTTCAAAGCCAACAACCATCAGCTGGGCACAGTCACTTCAGAGCTCACCAGGAACAGCGACTCCAGAAGGTGTCACGTTCTTGCTATAAAATGAATACTCAAAGCCGAAATGAAAGGTTGTAGCTAGAAAAGAACTTTCAGCATAAAAATGAGACATATATACTTACATATATGTATTCCCCAAATGGTCGCACCATCTTTGTGCGACCTGAATCAATGGAAGTTGTAACATCAATGCAAAGTTATGTTCTATGTCAAAAAAAGCATCTTCTCCAACACTTGACAAGCTTTTCTTTTCTATGAAATGACATTCTCTGGTTCCAGAGTGATGTAAGTACTAAACACTCAAGCACTTCAGTACTTCATGGCTAGGAACTAAAAGAGTAAAAGTGAAATTAGAAACAGGGCAATAATTTTTAACAGTGCGGTAATTAATTTATGCTACAGACTATCAAGAGAAACTTTAAAATTTTGGAGATTTTGTTCACTTCTAATCAGAATTTATTATCTACCTTATTATGTGATGAAACACTTTCACTCAGATACAGGAATGTGGAAAGCATCCTGTGTGTGATCCAGGAGCTAAAACTGAGGTCTCCAATACCATCTGAGATGCTCTAGAAGACATGACCTGGTTTCCAGGTGCTGTGCAGATACAGGCCTCTCTTTACAGCAGCGTCACCGCTGCTTGTCCTGGGTGCATCTCATACCCTGGGACACTCAAACTGGCACTAGGTGCTTATAGGAAATGAAGCTGATCTGTTAATAGTTGGCCTTCCTGTATTAACTCTGACCATTTTTCAGAAGGAAATGAAAAACAGATTGCCATGTAATTTTTCTGTTCAGTAATACTGAACTGGCAAATCCATGGGGAGAAACCAGTAATCTTATTCTTGGAAATTTGCAGGAAAGCATGTGAGCTTGTTTGCTTTCTCTGAAACATTTTTAATAGGTTTATTCTGTGCTGCCTTATAGCAAAGGTAGGTTCACATCAACAGCAAGCAATCACTTAAAGCTTTGCAGAGCCGACACTCTCATAACTTTAAAAAGGACATGCATATGAAACTGAATCCAGCCTTCATTTTTGTCTTCCAGGCCAGATCAAAAATCCTTAACTAACTAGCTATCTAATGAAATAACTAACTGACTAAAGATCAAGCAATGGACACATTACTTTCCTGTTGCAATTCTTATCTGGATTTTTTATTCATTTCTGAGTAACGCTATTCATCCAAGAGAGCTCTATGAAAATCTAAGTGTAAGCACTACTTATTGTGAGCCAGGAACAAAGAGAGAAGCAGCAGATTCCAGGCTTTTTGGTTATAATGTGCTGCTTTCTAGATAATGGGCTCTCTTGGTGTTATAATGAAAAGCAAATATATCATTAAGAAAGAGCTCCACAAAAACCGCCTGTCATATATCTTAAGCTTCATTAGTTTAGATTAATGACTTACTTGATATACATGACAATAGGTGAAGCAAATCTTTGTTTATTTATTGACGATCCAATGTAACTGTGACATGCATAAACAGGCTTCCCCCTGATTAGTTCCATGTTTTAAAGTAACTTTGTGTTATAAAACTTGTTAACTACAGTATCATTTTATTGAACTCTTCTCTGTGAATGATGTGATCTACATTGAAAGGCGTCAATATTGCAGCCATTCCTGGCAGGCATTGGAGCATTATGCACACAGATTGGAGTAGATGTCTCATTGTACAAATCCACGGACCCAGAAAATGTCCAGTTATTGAGACTGCACAGAGAGGACAATGTTCTATTCATAGGATCTGCAATGCAAGGTCAGAGAATGAAACTTGAACTAAGTGTAAGGTTCAGATTAGTTTCACGGTTTTGCAGAGGACCTCCCTGAAAGCTAGGACTCAGAAAGCACCAACCCTTTCCCAGAGATCTCTGGCAAGGGTTTATAGCACGCATTTGTATGAATAAGTAGTTGGGGAGCGATTTCCAGTGTGAAGCTTCTGTAAAGCTCAGTGAGAGGGAAAAAGAGGGAGTGGTGGAAAGGAAGTTATATGAGCCTTTTCCAGCAAATGCTTGCAGAGTGATGGTACAAAGATGTTGAATATTGAGATGCTTTTGTGCTTGGATGATATAATTTCTATTTAGGTCCTGTTACAGTTTGGAAGCTGTAACCCTATTGACATCCTGTGATTTCCCCTACTAATGCTTCTGAAAGCATGTAGCTAGAAATGGGTTTCTTTAAGAGCAGCAATATTAGGCAGAACTGGTAGGTTGTCTCTTATTATTGCCAGTTTCACACTTTTCATTATAGAGAATTGTTCGCAGTGACTTCTAAATTTTCCAACTTGTCTGGGCTGATATCTTACATATCAAATATTGACTTCAGGTTGCAGTTGTTGGAAAAAGCCAACCAAAATAGTTCAAATGAGCTAACATAAGGATCAAAGGTCAAGGGCAAAGAAAGGGTCAAAGAAGGGAGGAGTGGGGAAAAGAGTGTTCACTGCTGGGTGAACACAAGTGTCCTGAATCTCAGTATTGTTCTGCTGTTAGTAAAAATGACAATGTGATGGCAACTGTTATTTCAGGGCTCCATAGCTGACCTGCATGAACTACATTTCTCTCCTCTGCTCTCTGCTTCTCCAGCTCTGCCATTTGTTACCACAAGACAGAATTTCCTCCAGTTTTTTCTTTTTTAAAAAACCCAAGAGGTTACACATACAAACAGATAGGAGGAAAGCTAGTAAGATAACAAAATGAAAACAATATTTTCTCCTAAAATGGGAACAAAAAGTCTTCAAGAAAATAGGTGGATCTGATAGCTGATCAAATTTTAAAAGGAACATTCACCAAGATGATGCTATTTGAGAAAAAAAAAATCTCAAAATTAATTCTTTCTGTCGACATTTATTCCAAGAGACCACAAAGACTTCTACTCCAGAGCTAATGCTTTTTCAAAGAATAAGCCCACAAGATTGTTTCTCTCAGTAAGTTTTTAGCAACTGAAAGAAGCAACTGGTGAACTACTAACTGTGACTTTAAATTTTTAATTTAATCTGACATTGAAAGAAGTTGTGTTACCTGAAGAATGGAAAGAGGCAAATATGACATCATATATTTTTATAAGATTTTCTCTAACTCAAATAATTACAAACCAAGAAATTGTATTTGTATATGAGCAAATTTGTAGGAAGATTCCATTCTGTAAGAACAGACTGAGGAATAAAACACAAAAATATAGTATAATAGGAAAAAGCTAATGTAGCCTTTGCATAGAGAAGTCATGACTCATGAATCGGTTTGACAATTTTAGAGCCACTGAGCATATGGTTCAAGTGACATAATATATATTATTTTAAAAATAATTTTTAGAAGGACTTTTTGCAAAATCACTGACAGACATTAAGCTGTCATGGGATAAAAGAGAATGTCCCATGGTGGATTAAGAATTGGTTAAAACATAAAAAACAGATGGTAGGAGTGGGTAGATGGTTTTCAGAAAGAAGGCTCCCAAACATGTTCTAAGTATCAAAAAAGTGCCATTCAACATATTAATAAATTAATATTATATTGCTTGAATGATAAGGAAGGAAAATCTGAAAATTATACAGAATTATTTGGAATAACCTAAAGCTGATTGTGAGAAGCTGTCATGGAACTCAAACTTATAAGTATATGATAAAAAATAGATTAAATTAAATGCTAGAAAGTGGAATATAAAGAAAAGACATAACGAATAAGTATTAATATATGATGGCCTTCACTTTAGTTACCATCATTCAGAAAAGAGACCTTGAATCTACTGCAAACTGTTCTTCAGAACAAAAGCTCAGGGCTCATCAGTGTCTATAAATGTAACTAGAATTTGAAGAATAATTAGGAAAATAAATAGGAACCTGGCAGAATGCATAATCATGTCCCAATGTGCATTAATCATATATTATTATTTCAAGTTTTCATTATTATATGTTTCTGAAATGGAGCCTGTGATCCTGGGCATGCCATAGCATATTAGGAAAGTAAAATATAATTGCCAATGATCCAGACAACAAAGAAAACAAAAAACCAAACAGAGATGTGTGTTGTCTTTCATATAGCCACAGAGCAAAAATACCTAAAAATAATCTGATTTTGGAAAAGAAGGTGACAAAAATACTCTTACCACAGTAGAAGTAATGCCATCAAGTGAAATTGTTGGAGTAGACTTTGTAACACAAAAGGTATACTTTTCTGAATGAGTTTGGAAGGGGATCAGAGAAATTGGTGCAGGCTAGATCCGCTGTTGGCTAATACACATGATGAGCTGTAACATTTAGAACAAGAAGTAAGTCAGCTATTGCTGGAGGGTGGCTCACTCTCCACACACGCTGCCCAATTGAGACATGGGTCCAGGCTCACCTTCAGTGTCACCTTTTCTGGCAACATTTACATTCAACGTTCAGAAATGAGGAAATTGGAAAACTAAGGTTCTCTGTGCAACCTTGATTAAAAATGCTTTTTAAAATAAGCCTTGTGACATCTGTTACGTTCTGTTTTGCCCCTTTCATCTCCTGCAGTGCTCCTCTCATTCTCAGAAAAGTCCAGCAGCAGTTTGGGAATTGAGCAATTCTGTGTACAAAGGTGGCTCTGGTAGAACTCATTGAACTCTGGCAGAACCAGTTGCAGTTGTCTCGTGACCAACACAGGGAATTGCAAAAAAAAAAAAATGCTAAATTAAATAAGGCCAAAGTGCCTTAAATACAACCTGGAGAACACTTTCCCACAGTTCCTTGACTCGTGTTCATGCTCCTGTCAGGCAGATTATCTACAAACCTCCTCCTGCCGTTCAACTGTGCAACATCAGAAGCAAAGTTGCAGCCAACCCATGGTTGTTGGATGGCAGCACAGCTTCCATACCCTCCTCCCTATTTGTGAGCTCAAACCCTTTTCTCGAAGGGGGATATAAATCTAGACATTTGGACAGATTTAAGCTCCCAACCAAGAGGACATACAGCTGCAAAATGACAGGAAGTCACATTAAATTGGACTTTTCACAGCTCACCACTAATTTTTACTGCAGTACAGGGGATCTGATTTAAAAAAGCACTAGGAACCCACAACTTCAGCTAAAGTCAATAGGATTATGTAAGCTGCTGTAGGATCTTAAATGTTCTGAGTCTGATCTTCCTCTCTCTTACATCACTGGAGATACTTGTTTTCATGTATGTGTTCAGGCACTCTGGCTATAAAATAAATGTTCACGCCACTCTTCAGCTCACAAAGATGTTGTGAAAATAAATTAATTAATATTTATGTGTCACTTGTTTATGGAAGTGATGAGTGTCACCGAAAAGAAAAATTTGGTTTTCTACCTAAAAGTCTAGATTTTCACAACTAATATGGCCTGAAGTTGCAGACTGAACAAGAAGGAATAACACAGAATATTGATTAGATAATTCTTCAGATCATTTTGCATGCTGAATGAGGTAAGTTATGTATGAGGAATTATTTTGTAATTGTATAATTAAAGGCAATAACAGAAAAGTGTGCATGGTGTTCCAATGGCAACTGTAATTCTGATAATTCTGATAATTCTGACATTTCCTAACTGCTGCGGCCTTGCTTTGGA
>VXBJ01000269.1:223694-285553 GCA_013400055.1 Nycticryphes semicollaris
ATATAAGGTATGGTTTGCCTGTGTGTGTATAATGTAAGCCATGAGTTTTATATCAACATTGATTGTTAGAAATTTTATATATATCCATCCCACACTTTTACTGTAATATTTTATATAAATTGAAAATAAACATATTCTGAGGCAATTTTAGAAACATTCACATTTTATGGTTTAGCCAGTCCAGAGTAGTGCTAGATTTCTGCATAATAATATCATCACACTCAAAGGAAATAGAGAGTTCGATGGTAGATGGGCTATTGCAGATCAGGGAAAACAGAAAGATTGGTTTTTCCTGTCATATAAGGTCTATATTTAGTAGAGTGTGACCATGTCATCACAACATAGAGAAAAAATGATAAAAGCAAGGCTCTACATCCTGACCACTTATCTTAAAAATAATTTACTTTCTATTATACCAAAGTGGTGAGAATAATGTTGTCTGGGGATTTTTAATATTTGCAGACTATCCTTCCATTTCAAGTCTCTTGGGCAGCAAGAGCATATACTCTGTTTCAACAGGTATAGTCTGAATAATATTATTGTTAATTTAAAAAAACCCAACAAACAGGTACTAAAAAAATTACAATAGCTCAGGAGAGAAACCACAAATTCTGCTTATAATTCACCATTGTCCACAAGCAATTGGCTTCTTTCTATGACATCTTAGCAGACTGTGGCTGTGAGCTTCAAGAGAAGATTAGGACAGAAAGATATAATAAAATTCTTCAGCTCAAGATACAGTGAGAAGAGTGGTCCTCTACTGCCTTTATGGCTTTCATGACACACTGCTCTGAAGGAACTTGAGTTCTTAACACTTCTAAAGTTTCTCAGGCAACATAGAAAAAAAAAAAAAAAGCCATATTCCTTTGTCCTTCAGATGACAGTCCTGGGGGAGATTGGCTTATCCCTGTAGGAGATTGTTAATGAACTTGATGGAGGGGCAGTGAACATGAATTTTATATATTGTATGTAAAATTTTTTTTTAAATTAATAACTGTAATTTATCCTTTCTTTCTCTGACCACCTTTTACGTGGTTGCTAGCCATTTTGTGTCACAAAAATCTGGAAGATAAATGTTCAGAGCATGAAGTATTACCTTCATCCCCTGTCCATGCCACAGATCATACATTCAGGTTAATGTTAACAAAAAAATCTGTAGGTGGACTCAGGGAAGCAATCAGAAGGAACTACTTTCAGGTCAGGAACTGATATGTATAATTTTCCTTTGCATTTTTGTATGGTGAGGTCCTTCAGCTATGCAGGACAGGCACATAAGTTTGGCCCTATGATTCTTGGCTCTTCTGAGTCACACTGATTACTGCCCAAATCTGACACGATGTGCCCTTTGCCATATAGTTATCCTTCTTTGAGGCAAAATCTGAACCAAGACCCTTCACAGAGCTGTTAGTAGTATCTTCAGCAGATACCAGCACCGTCAGGAAGGCACAGAGCTCCCCACATGGCAGTGGCACAAGTATCCCTGTCCAGGGGAAAACAACACTTTCTAGCTACAGCTGCTACAAATTCACTGATATCAGAAGAAGTAAGGTTTATATCCCTTTCTAACTTGAAAAAAATCCTGTTTAACTGAATTTAAAGCACAGTTACTGCCAGTATAAAGCCATGATCCTTCAAATCCTACTAAATCACTGGTCTCAGTGATTTCCCTGACATGGGAAGAATCAAGGGAAGCTCAGTCCAGATTAGGTTGTGGTTCCCTGGTTGTGAAAGAATGATCTTTGGGACCAGACAACTGAGACAGCAGAGTGTTAAAAGATCCAGCACCTCTCCCTGTCTGGTTTGGGAATGTTCTTATTCCAGGGTGGCACAGGAGAAGAGATCTAGACAGAGCTGGATTTCTAAAACTTACCTGTTGAGATGTCTGTAGATGGATATTTTGCTCTAAATAGCAAAATTCTGGACAAGTAAAACAATTTTCCTTCAACTCAAGCTCATATGAAAGGACGCTCATGAATATCCTTTACTCTAAAAGAGAAGGGAGGGTTGAAAAGTCCAGCCACATAGAGGTGTACAGTCAAACTTTGTAAGGACAGCATCAATGCCTTCAAGAAAACAATGTTAAATTTCATTAGCTGAGAATTTAATACCTAGTGATATATTGAAATGAAGGGAGGTTTTTTTTCCCCACCACTCAGGTGCCTAAATCGACTACCAAACTGGGATAGAGGAAAGTCTTCCTCATAAAGGATGCCTCTGAGTCCCAACCTGACATTGTTGTGCCAAATGGCTGCCCAAAGGAACCTGTTCCCATCCCCTTGTCAGGTATCAGGCAATCCAATCGACTGTGTGGAACAGAGTAGGCACCGAAAGCTGAGGGGACTGATTTATCCCATACGAAAGGTTTTTAACTAGAAATTATATTAGCGCTTCTCCTTAGTCATCGAGAATAAAAATATACATCAGCCAAAGATAGAACCAGTGTTGCAGCCTCTAATCACGTGAATAATGTTGCTGAAACCTACAGAGTCTTAAAAATGGTCTACTGAATAAACACCATCATGTTTAATAAATTTGATCTACTTTTTCGGGTTTTTTTTTCCATTGAGAAAGAACAATAGAACACATCTAATTCATTTCAGTTTGGAAATGAAAGAATGACTCAGAAGCCACAAACTGATTAACAAACAGGAAATGGAGAAAGACCTCTGAATTGTAATTTTGAGACAATATTCTACAGTTAATCTCTGAAAAATAATGGAACCAGACTTTAATATTAACCTGTCATAGCACTGCAAAAGGATCTATGTATCTAAGTATCAATGAAATTAATCTAATGACATTTTTTTTTGTTGTAATGGACTAGGAATCCAGAGATCTCGCTGACAAAAGGAAAATATTCTAGATTTTCTTACTAAATGATGCAGTTGTAACTTCACTTTTATAGGTTATAGTGTAAGGTAAAAATGGTGTAATTTCAAATTTAAAATACCAATTTTCATAAAAGCCTTCTTTACCTTGGTTTTGTGATACTTTGTTGCTGCCAGAATAAATTTCAGCAGTCCTTTTGTCAAACAGGATGCTCAATACTTTTCACAATGTTATTAAAACTCCCTGTAACTACAACACAGACATGTAAGAGGTGTGAGACCCTCAGAACTTATCTACAGCTTTTTAAACCCTCCTTATGTTAGCCTGAGTTTGTCTTTATTAAAAGTATGACATTTCTTTTATAAAACAACAATTAGTGGTCTGATATAATTTAAATTTCTGCCTCCAAATAGGATGCTAAAAGAAAAATACATCACTCCATTGAGATGGTGAATAAAAACAAATCTCAAAATAAGAACAAATGAGGATATTATCCCATGAGAAAGAGTCTTCTGAATCGATCTATTATTTCGCAGCTTGAAATGTGCCACTATTGTACTTGCACTTGATTATGAGTCTTGTTATCACTTCCTCCAGTTGATCCAAATTGAGTGCTTCTGACATTTGCGAAGTTACTCACATATTCCGCTGCACAGCAGGGTAAGCCTTGTTAATGAAGAAATAACAAGCAGAAGAATTGAATAAATATTTAGCTGATTGTGAAGAGGTACAGTTGCTGGTATTTAAATGATGAAAATGAAAAAAAAAAACCCAAACCTGCCACAAACTAAAGCCACTGTAACACGCTTGCTCATGTCCTCTAAAAAGGGGTGCTGGTGGTGTTTCTCTCCGTGCCACAGGGCATTTTCATTTCCTGATTCTATTATATACTAAGTGGCCACCTGAACCTGCCAATGAACTTGTACTATTGTGTTTTTCTATTTTTAATCTGAAAGGAGTAAACACATTTCTCATCAGCTGTGTCACACACTGCTCTACATTGGTGAGATTTATGAAGGTGTCACCGAGTTATTACAGAGCCATTCATTTATAAAGAGGTGTCCATTCTTCAGGAAATCATAAATGATAGGAGTATTTCCACCATTTCACAAAATCTGTATTGTAAGAAGGATGCCCATTTGTGTTTCTTTTTGACTGCACTACACTGGTGTAATTTGTTTTTTGTCCTTCTCCCCTTTGCCCATTACGTCAAGGCTTTCTCTCTACTTTATGATTATGTTCAGCCAGGCTCATGCACTGGATGGCGAACAGTAGTACAGCATGTAGGAACATAACAACCATTTCATTACTCACTTACAGACACAAAAGAACCCCCTAAAAAATCTTCTCTTTTACCAGCCAGCCTTGCAAACTCTGAGTCAGCTGTACTGATATGTATCTTTATTTTTTACTTTTTTCTCTTTTCTCTTCTCTTCTCTTCTCTTCTCTTCTCTTCTCTTCTCTTCTCTTCTCTTCTCTTCTCTTCTTTTCTCTTCTCTTCTCTTCTCTTCTCTTCTCTTCTCGATCTTTAGATGTAGGGGTGCTTTTAGCAGATATTCGTTATTAAACACCTACCAGATCTGCCCAGGAGAGGATATGAATGCAGCTGTAGCCATTTGACAATGACCTCTCTTATGATCTCCAGTTGTATTTCTTACTTGGGAAGAATCTTTCTCTAATGTATCATTAGTGGCACGTTAAAGTAACTTTAGGAAAATAACTTTTCTTGCTAATCATGAGGAAAACTAGTTTGATAGGATTGCTCCAGGGACGTGAGAAGCAAAGGGAGATCATAGAGAGCAAGATACATGTTTTAAAGAGTTCAGGAAAAGCAAAAAATGAGAAAGAAAAACAAAGTATCAGCATCCTCTAGATTTACAGTTCTTCTAAATGTCATATGGAATATTATGGCAATGAAATTAGGTTGCATTAAAAAAGACTGGGGCACTATTTCCTGGCTTCTTAATCTTTCTTTAATGCTCATTTGGCATATTACATGTCCTGTCACATTTTTCACTATTCAAATATTATTTTGACAATCACTAGCACACAACAATGTATGCTTACAGTGTTGGGTGTCACCAGCTGTTGGGTATGTCATCTAACTATCTAAGCAAAAATGAAGAGTCACTTTCCATGCTGTTTTCTTTTTTTTTTTTTTTATTTTCTGGGTGGTTTTTTTTGGGTGCCTCATTTTCAATGAAAGGGTCAAGGAAAAACCCAGAAAAAAACCCACTTAACTTTGTGGATGTCATCTAATTTCCATTTAAAAATAGTTTAATGGGATGGTTTGAAGACTTTCAGCTCAACAAATTTGATTTTCATTTAATATAGAGGAGTAACAATGGTACCTTTTAGCAACTAATGTCTGTCATCAGCAGCTATGTCCTCAGCAAAGTTATGATTTTGTTCTCACAACAGGAGCTTTGTTCCACATTTGAAGTCCTCCTTCACGCATATAGAACATTGTGTTAGAAAAACAAATGCCTTCACTCTGGCACCAACTTTAACAGCCAAGAAAAAACGTGAAAATCCATGTACAGGCTCCAAACAGCAAATGGGATTGATTGACGGATGTTTAAAATAGATCCCTTTCTGCACTGTGACTGATTTCCATGCTCAATCTTTGAAGTCTGAGAAGGCCTCATGAGTGTAAAGTCTGTCTGGGCTCCAGAAGGAGGATTGTGTCTGCTTGTATGGTATGTTAGGAGAGAACTTCATACTCACCTTTGCAATGCACTATGCTTAGGTACTCGCTCCTTATGCTGAGCTGCATTTACAAACCACTGCAAGGATTTCTGTTGGCAAATTACTTCAAAAAAACATTAAAAAAGCACTGTAGACTGTAAGATTATGGGTAGGCAAAGGTTCCATAGAATGTCTGAAAGCACAACTAAAGGCACAAACCCCTTACTTAGCCTTACTTAATTAGATTTAATAAAAGGCAAGAAGGGAAGTTTTTTTCTGATTTATCCATCCTCAGCCATGAAGACACTCTCCTCGTGAGGTCTTCCCAGTGGCTCCCATTCACTGCAGAAAGTATAGCTCTCTTTTCCACCTCTGTGTCCTTGTTCATCCAGTTCTTCTGCTTCTCTCAGTCTCCACCTTCACATCTCTGTCTACGCATTTCTGTTCTTCTCTCTTTTGTGCATTTTTTTTTTTTTCAGACTGACCACTAATATAGAAGTTCTTTCTCAGCCTAATGCATGAAAACACTAACTTTTCTCTGCTCATCTCCCTTTTAAAATGCTCATCCCCTGTGCTGTGTAGCAGTTGTCATTCATCGGTTAAAATGAATAAGCCAGTTCCAATGGAAAGAGCACTGGGACAACCCGCTCCCAGCTCCTAGTGTTGGTCAGCATCAAAGACAGAAACCCCACTACACTCGTCTCTCTTCTTCTGTGTCTTTCTTATTCTACTTTGAAGACAAGAAGGTAAAGCTCCAATAAGAATACCAGAACAAAAAAGCCACAAAGGCTCCTAACCATCGCTGCATTAAAAGATTAAGCCAGCAGTACCTATAGCCCGAATCCAGCTCTTCTTAATTGTTTCATGTTGTAGCAGGGAATAGGTTTTAATAATGTCTAGATCAACTACTTGCTTTTCCAGTGGAACATATACCAAGCTCCTTGGGGCAAAGACAAGTTTCTTGTTCTGTATAGATCTGCTCAAGAAGTAAATAATAAATGGTTCTACCTAGGGGCATTAATGGCAATCAATGCTACCCGACTTCTAATGAGATAATATCAGCTATGTTATGATCCTGAGTTATATAAAGGCAAATGCCAAAGTCTCTTGTTAGTAATATCTGATAGATTAGACTTTGTTTAAAACATACATGTGAAAAAGAAGACCCGTTTTTTTTTTTGGTATAGAGGATATGGCATGTCTTAATCTGCCCTGTAGTTCAGTAACTGGCACCTGATGTACCAATCCTTCCAATGGAGGCCACTTTTATTCCTTACTATTTCTTCTCTCACCTGTACCCAGCACTAGTTTGCATCTCGTGAGGATGTGGTGACCAGAGGTTCTGCATTTGAATTTTTCCTCCTGACCTTTGAACTTCTAAGAAAAACAAATTGCTTCTCTTTATTTTACGGAATACCACCTTTCTAACTGACACAAACTCCCATGGGGGAGAAGGAGGAGCTGATGGCAACCCAGGCCAGTTTTCATCATGTGGTGCTGAGCCCTGAATAGGGTATCTTTAGTTATTATAGCAGTATACAAAATCAATGACCTGAGTACAATAGCTGTGACCCATAGACTGCAGTGGCAAGGAATTTTTCCAGGATATAGTGAAAACTAAGCAACTAGCAATGGCTTATTTGCCGTGCCTGTGGGCACACACAAAACCTTGTGGGCGTGACTTAGAACCAGTCCAGAGTTTGCAGAATTAATCCAGATAATTAGAGAGCATGATGCTTTCTGCCATGTCACATTCCTCTGTGCAGAGCAAAAATGTTATTTTAAGGGATTACCTGTGAGAACAGGATTCACATGACAACGTGTTGCAGATAACTTAGCCTAACCATCTTTGCAGCTTATGCCCACCAGGTTTAGGAGGCATATGAAACATGATGTGTTGGAAATTATGGTCTTATCATCTTTTGATCATTGTCTGAAGAAAACCTGCAAAAAAGGAGCATCACCGTCAATATTGATGATATCACACTATCATCCAGTATCGCTGGCAGTAGATGATCTTCTTATATCTGCATAATGACGGTGCTGCAGGAATCACATAAGGACTGCTTGTCTTTTTACTTTGCTTTTGCAGCCTGAGACATTTCCACTAAAACTGACATTTGAGTGAATGAACTGAGGACTATAAATCTGATATGTACTTGTCACATATAGAAAGAACTTTGGTGTTATTTCTGCTTACAGACTTTTGCAACTGCACTGAGGCAGAGGCAGAAAGGGGAGATTACAAACCAGCTGCAGGATGTGGCCATGTGTCTAGCCGTGGAGAGCAGATATTTTGTGTTGCAACGTGGCCCTGGAGGATTCTGCAGCATCATCCCAGACACTGTGTGTGACTCGCACAGTGTGTATGGACCTCTAAACTATGTTCATTTTAATTTATTGAGGAAGTTAACCATACAACCTACTGGAAAAGAAAAAGGTCCATTATAAGAAACGGACTTGAGGAGCATTGAGACTGCGTCTGAGCAGACAGCTGGCAAGATAATCAAGTGCGTGGTTCCTTAGGTCATACACAATTCAGGTGTACAGGGGGTCTACAGAAAGATATGTTCTGCAAAAGCAATATATACTGTAAATAAATCAAACCAGAATAAATTATTTAGTCTCTTTCTGATATTTAACAGCACATTGCCCGTCAAATTTAGTGAAAGAAGCAATTGCTTAGTCTTGGAAAAAAACCTGACTTTTCTCTAGCTCAGCTGTGAGGTTAACTTTATCTGAATATATATATATATAATACCACAAACATACAGCTATTTTTTTTCTTCGCCAAAGAGATAGCCTTTAATATATGTAAGAAGCATCTTCAGAGGAAAGTCCTGGGTTTAGGAACTGCAGACTAGGCCCTATAGCAAAATCTCTTTTGAGATTTTTTTGCCTTAGGAGAGGAGGCCAGCAGGACACAAGATGTTTTTTTCAAGCATGGTCCTTGCAAGCCACAAGCACAATTTGGGGTCAGCCTGAATCACTGCTCAGTGGCACCAGCCACGGGCTGTTTGATCCCTTTTTTTTGGTGTGCTCTGTGATTCAAGGGGTCCGTGGGGCCAGGGCTTGATGATATCATACTGCCATCTGGTGACCACTGCCAGAAAATTTAATCTAGAGGAGAAACACAAAAAAATCTAATAAATGTGGGCTTTAATTTGTCAGTGGGTGAGGAAGGGGCAAGGAAGCAGGGGCAGGAGCTGCCAGTGCAGGGGCAGCATCGGGAGCCATCTCGCCCTCCCAGCCTTCTGCCTGGGCTGCTTCTGGTCCTCAGAGAGAGGTGCCATGCAGGGCTGCTTTTAAATTTAATTATCGGGAGAGCTCATTCATTCAGGCACTAAGAGAACGTGGATATGCAGAACATAGAGTTTCTTTTCTTTCTTTTTTTTTTTTTTTCCCTTTTAAGACTGGCTTAAATACAGTTTCCATGGCAGTTAATCCAACTTTGACCCAAATTAAATTTCAACGTCTAAAAATTCATTCAGCCAAAGAAGGACAATGTTTAGCCCTCTCTGAACCAGGCACAGAGCTGTGTGAGAACATTTCTCCTCCCCTGTTTTGTTCTTTGCAGCAGGAACCTATGTAATCATGAAGGCAGCTGGTGATGCTCAAACAGGAGGCAACCCTGGGGACCTTCCTAGGGGTCCTGCTCCTAAATACAGCCCACTCAGGGGCTAAGGATTTGGTGGCATATCACAGCCTTGCAAGGTAAGGGTAGGAAAGGCGACCATTCGCAAATATCTTATTGCTGTAAGAGTCTTCTGTGCTCAAAATGAAGATGAACCCATTTTGTGTCCTCCCAAGAAAATAATATTCTCATTGATGTTCACTCTCATAAAACACTCTCTATTTTATGACACTATCAGTACAAAACAAGTAATTTAGATATTATAACAGTATTTTAGATGATACCTGTATCAAAGACTCTCTCACTGTAATGGTGGTGAAGCACAATAGAGGTTTTATAATATAAAAAGAACTTTCCCTACATGTTATCATGCTGATGGGGACATAGTCCCTGTTTCAGTCCTGCCCATAGTGGCAAATTGCTTTTAACATACTATATATTTCAATGATATCTAGTTAAGATTTCATTATGACATCTCAGTATAAAATATAATGTACTATTTCTACCATGTTTTCCTAAAACATTACTGTGGGTGAGATTTTTCACATTAACCACAATTGCAGAAATGACTGATGTTTAAATCTGAAGACAATTTTAGTCATTATTAAACTTCATTATAAAATAAAGTACGTGGGTGGAATTGTGGTTTGATGCTTTTGTAATTTGCTCTACCTTTTCAATGTACTTTTCAGTTACATTAACTGAATCATTTCATCTTATAGATGCAAAGATGAAGGAGAAGAACAAAAACATGCCCATTAACTGAAGCAGTGCAAATGTGCATAGTTAATGGAAACCATTTTGACATTTTGTATTTGATTCCATGGTGTGTCTACTCAAACAATTTCAATGGCATATTAGAACAAAATGCTACATTGTACTCTTCACTAAGAATGCAAGTAATAGACTTCAAAAATTACCTTTCGACTGAAAGTATTATCTGTTGGAAATGAAGAAATGTTTTACATTATGAAAGGCTAATAGCAGTAAGGGGGAGCAATGGGCTATAATGAGAATTCAGGCAGGGAGGGTTTTTTGACCCTGTGTTTCCCAAATGCATGTGTTTTTACAGGTTATGGCAGAATTGCTTAGACAGTGACATAAACTCCTGTGTTTCATGGCAATTATTTCACTCTCTTACAATTAAAGCGTTCTTTGTGCAAGATCATGTTAAATACAGTGGCAATACTTTTTTTCTGTCACAGGACAGATAATTGATGGCTTTTCCAAAACCATTTTTTTTTTTTTTTTTACGTGGTTGAATCAATTGAAGGACCAGATGCAGTCCAAAATATATTTCCACTCTGATGCTAAAGCAAGGTGTACCTATTAAACAAATTCTGTGTTTCACCACAGGAAAATTTATCTGTTGGTAAGCATATCATAAATAATTTTTACATGCATCTAAGCCTGATTGATGAAAGTATTTCCATTTCTTGTCATTTTCAGGCCAGCTAAAAATTGCTGTATCTTAAATTTCACATTTGAAAATTCATAGAGGTCCCATTCTTCTGATTGCCTCCAAAATATTACCTTGTAACTACTTCACTGTGGCAATACACCCTGTTTACTTAAGAACAGCTGGACTGCAACTCTGGAATGCAACTAGAAAAACAAAAACCTCTGCATATACATTTCAGCTAAGTGCTGGTTTTGGCATCTCAGTGAAATGTTTGGCTACAGAATTTTGCCTCATTCAGATGCATGACTGAGTGTTTGGCTGATGGATAGACTGCAAGCCTCTACAAGCCAATTCAGCCTAACAAGAGCTTAGGCCATGCTTGCCTTCCTTCTGTCCTCCTGCCCACTTTTCTGTGTCAGGTTTTCTTCCCAGGTGATGTCTGGAAATTCCACAACTGGCATCAAAAACTTGTTATAATTTCTAGTTGTTATCCTTGATTCACTCCAGGGAAGAAGGTTGTCACTTTTTGGCTTCACTTGGTTGCTCTACCATGCACATACCATTTCTGGTGACTACTGCAATCTTTCACGGGAATGAGATATCAGAATTTCAGCACTCCTTATGCGTTTTGAAAGTGAACTAAACCTCATTCCCTTTAGCTTCTTAGTCTTCTCTAGTTCACTGTTCTTCAGATTTTGCTCTGTAAGTCACTTGTGCCTGGTGGACACTCAAGAAGTGAAAATATTGCAATTAAACCAAAAAACCCTCCCACTTCTATACACATTTACTTCCCTGCAATAAAGAAAACAAGCAAGTTAAATGAAGGATAGCAGAAGTAAGAGATAAACATTTAACATTTAGGCCAGCTCTTACCGTATCAGTGCCAGCTAAGAGGTATGGGTAGGAGCCAGACACTGATTCCTATCAGTGCCTGCCTGCAGGCAGAGATGCCTTCCTTCCTAATTAATTTAATATCCAGTGTACATATAATATTTCTAATGCTTGCATAGTGTTCAGTATTTTTACTATAAAATATTTGTAAATGAAAGAGTGGGATTAATATCTTGAAAGAAAGGGGAATGTTGCTCCTGCTTACAAAGCTAAGCATGTTATCTGCCCTCTTCCCTGTCACTATCAGTGTAGGGATGGAATTTTTTTTTCTATTTTTTCCCTAAAAAAACCTTAGCTATTCTTCAGGCAAAAAAAAAAAAAAACCTGAACTATTCTTCAGAAAAAAAAAAAAAAAAAAAAAAAGGAGGAAAAATATCTCCTTTTCCTTTTACAGGTAATTCCCATTAATCGAAGATCTAGTTCTTTGTTTTTACTGGCTGCTTACTTATTTTATATAGTTTAAAACCCTGTGGAAAACATGACCAGGAAGCAAAACATCACATATTCAGAAGGTTAAGGCTTCAGTGCTTATCCATGCTTCATAGCTTTTTTCTCTCTATCTGTGTATGTGTTTGTGTAGGCAATTGGAAACATTACAAATCTTGTGTCTTACCATCCTGGGCATCGTGATTATAAAAAGATTTGAAAATAGAAGAGCTCCTAGCTAATATATCTGCACATGGGGGGTATAATCTCAGAGACTGATTCGCCATGGTGTTATTCACATACACTACTGAAATTCTATTGGCATAAAACTGGACTAACAAACAGGAAAATTAGGTCCTCATACTCTTTTTATAGCAGCTGAGCTGCTTTGTTGTGTTATCCTCCTTTTCCAGAGCATAAAATATGTATGAATAAGACAGTTTCTGTTGAGTCATCCGTGTTGCAAACATTGTGTTAACTCTAGCCAGCATAAAGATCTGCAATGTTTCCTGGATAAAGGTGGAACCTGGGGTCAGGACACAGTTGGGCCTGTGAAGAAAAAAGCTATAAAACAATGTCTGTGGGAGAGAGGGGAAATCTTGCATTTTGTTGTTAATGAAGTGAATGGCAAAAGTAAATTCAAGTAAAGTTGTCAGAAAAATAATCATAACACAGGAAAAAAGTTAATTTTACATTAAACTGCTAGGTGTGACTCTTATCCAAGCCTCAGATGCAAAGTTCAAAGAAGTCCCGCTGCACCTGAAGATCTAGAGTTCAGTGCTGGCAAATACATCTTCAGTGCAGAGCCTTTCGTTCATAATCTTATGCTTAGTATGAAGCGGCTTCATACAAAGATGCCTGTCATGTAATCTTGACTTGTCAATCAGTCTCTGTACTAATTATTTCTAAAGTTTACCTTATTTCTTTGATGTTAGCCCTAGCCTAAAATTGTGACCAATCTTAACTAGCAGAGGTGACATGTCCTTCCCAGATTCTGCTCTGCCAGTGACCCAAAATTTAAAAAACTAAAAAAAATTTATTTTTGAAATATTCTAACATTGTTAACTAAAACATCCCCATGGCCTTCCAGACTTTTTTATTTCTTTCTTTCTTTTTTTTTTTTAAGGCAGGTAGCATAAGGTAACCTGGATACATGACTTGGTCTTGTTGATGCTAAAGGCAAGGTAGGGCAGAGGTATAACCGTCAGAGCTATAATGCCATTTGAGGTTATGACCAAGTTCCTGGTAGATAATGAGGATATAGATATATATATATATAACTGACCACAGCCCATTTTGAAGCCATCCACTCCGTTACTGAACTAGGTGGTAAATCACCCTTTGGAAAGTAACAAAGTGCTTACAGCCCTGTGACACGCTAGTTTAATATTGGTAAGTCCACCTCAGAGATTTGTAGTTTTACATTTTGGCCAGTCAGCCTTTGGATTCTTCCTGGGTGCCATTCTCTTCAGTGGAAGACACAGGATTTTAATAGATTAGCTGTCTTCTCTCTCTTCTTAAAGCACTATTACTGTCTTTTATAGCATTAGTACTAAAATTCCTAGACAGTAAATCCTTACTCTCTTCTTCATGCCCATAGTCAACACACGACAGGCCTTACTGGAATATGATTTTTGTCAAGACAATGAAGTTATCTTAGTTTCAGGTCACCATATACTGGCTTTGTATTTAAGCCTAACAAGTGTTTCACTTCAATAAACTAATAATAGCACCTAAAAATCCTACATATTAGCAGAAAGATTCCTCACACTTGCAACTCTCAGGAAAAGTAAGAATTTTAGAATTTATATTGTCCAAGAATAAGTGATGATGAAGCCTGTTCTCAACAACCCAAGGCTTTTCTCATGTGAAGGCCCATTGTAGCTTAAGTGGGACAGTGGAATGACTTTGGGCATGCTTTGGAATTGTTTTTAGCTGAGGTATCACTCATGATGTCTGAATGCTCTGGACTTCTGTTCTCAGAGGAACCCTATTCTTGAAGAAGATTAACCTGTAGCATGTTAGATTACAAATCTGCTCTAGTTTGAGCAGGGTTTTTCCTGTAAGGATCTGGCTCAGAATAAATCCTCCTTTCCATATCTTGCAGCATGCACCTGCGCACTGAAACAAATGTCTGAAAGACATGCTGAAAGTTAGATGGGTTGTGTGCTGTGGAAAGCACTGAAAGTGTAACTGATCAGGAAATCCTGTGTTGGGTTTATATGTCCTTCTCAGAAAAGATCTTTTGGGAGAAGACTTAGAGGAATCTTCAGTTTCTAAAACAAGACTATGCTAGATGCAGAACTATTCATTGTAAAATGCCTCTGATAGCACAGTTCCTGGAGGAATTGAAATGAGAGAGAAAGATTGGGCGCCACTGGGACCAGGTGGTAGCTTACCGAGGTTTTTCAGATCATAGTTTTTAGTTGAGGTATACTTTACTGGATCTACCTACATTAGCAATTTTATAGGCAAACTTAACATGTTCTGCAGCTAATTCCTTAGGCTTCTTTAGGACTTACAGCACATGGGATTTCTCAAAGAGGGATTATATATTTATATATATGTAAAAATATATTAAAAACATCCATACAAAGTTTATCATATGCTATTAAGATCCACTGTCCTAGTTAGAGGACTGCAAGTAATAGCATTATATAGATACAAAGAATAAGGTATGAAAAGTCTATCGACTGTTGAGAATATTGTTTTGTTCCATAATATGCTTGTCTTAAAAATCAAGGAAGAAATTCTAAAACAATATTCCCTTCCACTGCATATACAAAGCCTGAGCTATTTGTGGTTTGTCCTTGTACCTTCACCTGATGATAAGCATCACTTCTGGACAAATCATTTGGGTAAATGTGGTCAGACATAACTTTGCATCTCCTAAGTTTAAGAGCTCTTTCATGAAATGAACAGAGACCAAAGATTTTAAGTCATCAGATCATCTTCCTGTGTTTATGAGATAGAGAGCTTCAGTTTTGTTTATGGAAAACATTTTTCTGGTTTTATTCCAAAACATAATATTTATAAGCCAAACACACACACACAAAAGAAATTCAGGATTATACATTCAGCGTGTTACCAATTCAATCATGAAGCAATACAGTTTCTTTGCTTATGACTATGCTGCATTTCATCTTTCAAGAAAAGTACATTTTTGAAAACTACTATGTTAATATTTCCATCCCAGCTGCATTTAAAGACAAATATAATTGATTTAAAAAGAACTAATCTTTTGTGAATCCTCCAATTTTGGTTTTCCAAAGAAAGAAGGCTTTATTTTCATGGTCACATCACTAGGTAGTTTCTAACAAAGCAGTTCCATTAGGATGATCCAAAAGGGCATTTGAAAATGTCTGGAGTGAGCTTCTCCACAGTGTGAAATATCCAAGCACTGCCCAAAATTTACCATGCCACCACTCTAGAGAAGTCATCCAGTTTCCAGGGCTTTCTGTGTAGATGAGACACTCCTGTGCAGTGCTTTATTAGAGCAGTTTTGCTAGTGAGTCGGAGCTTTTATTAGCAAAAAAAACCAGAGAGCAGACATGTTTCTTTCACTCTGCCTTTCAAGTTCTCTGTTTGTTGCTTTGCCTGTTAAAGACTCACTTAGTTTCAAGCTCCAACAGAGATTTCTCATTAGCCAGTGCATCAGAACACCACAATGGTGTAACTTCCGTATCATTAAATCTTTGATGCATCTGTCAAGACTACCGACACCACCTGTAATAACTGTGAAGAAGATATTAATTCATGGGAAATTTGGATTGCATTGTGATTTTCTATCATGCAGTTCCCTTTACAACCATCATTTTTGGCTGCCATCAAAGATAGGTCAAATGGAATGTTGGATGTGAAACCTCTTGGCCCGTTACTTTTACTGGAGACTCAAATCCAGGTTAAACTATGGTCCTGAATGTCAAAAATTTGTGCTGTCTGCTGGCCTATATCTGAGGAAAATGTCTTCTAATTTAAACTACAGAAATAGCAGTAGAATAGACTGGGATTTGTTCCATGTCCTGACATAGGCCTTCAACAGCAAATTACTTGATCCTTGTCTATGTAACAGTTTCATCATGGGTTCTGAGATGCATGAGCTAGATTAACTACTTAAACAATATGCTTTTGCATGTTGGTAACACCACAATTAGAAGCAAACTTGTTTACCCACCTTTTCACTGTTGAGTTTCCAAGCTCACAGAATAGCAGTTTTTTATTTCTATTATTAAGCTGTGTGTGTTGATTTGATATTGATTCTGAGATAGCCCCAGAGGTAGCATAATAGAAGTGCCAGTTATTAATTTCTTTAGCCTTAGACTATCAGCCTGTTTTCAGAATAAGAAAAATTAGAGAACATAGGAAGGAACTATACTATAACTAAAATTTAAAGGATGTCCACCTTCATCTAGTTCCTACCTGGTAAAATTTTGTGGTTGGAAAAACCTTATAAATCACATACTGGACAATGGAATTACAGCTGTGAAAATATATATTCCTGAATAAAGGAAGAAATCCATTAAATTCAGCATTGGCAAAACCACTGTTGGCCTTAGTCTGATATACATTGTAGAAGAACATCAACAAAACCAAGATGTAACCTTTGAGAAGGGCGAAGTGGTACAAGAAAGGTGATGCTGAGAAATACTAGCATGTGTCTTGGAGTTTAAGCCCATGTCCTGCTAAAGGCCACCCAGGGTACAGCCCCAGGAATTCTACTGGACATGGAAGCAACTTCTAATTTAGAGGCACAAGATTTTAATAAATTAGTGCCACGTATTAACATGTAGGGTATTCCACAATTAGTGTGGAGTTGGAGTTTGAAGACACTTAAACACCTCTATGATTGTTTCAGTACCTTGATTGCTCTTTACCCAGTGACTTATGTACCCAGCTATTTTCCAACATTGCAACCCACCAAACAAACAACTGCCATTTAAATGATAAAACTACAGGGACAAAAAAAATGTTTCCTCCTGTTACAAAAGGGCATTTCCCATGTGCTTCCCCCGGGGGGTACATCTGCCTGCAGTGGTTCAGAATTGATTCTGGTTCACAGAGAATTGACTCTGAACCAATTATACCTTTTTTTTTTTGCATGCCCCAAATTCCATGGCTTCCAGGCTGAATCTATTGTTTAGGATCTCTTTGGACAGGTTACTAGACTTACTAGATTAACACTATTATGTGTAGACTCATACCTGGAGGAGACGGAGGAGACAGAGGAGCACCACGTTAGCCCACCTGTTCTGATTCCATGGAATTCATTTGGATAACCTTGCTTGACACTGAGTTGTGCCAGGCAAACATTATCTCAATGATTAAGGGCTAAATCCATCAAGGTGCTTAAACACCTAACTTCCACTGTGTCTAAATTAGATCCTCAGAAGCCTTGAGGAGCTGCTTCAAGTCCATAGATGCCAATATTCTTGGCTATAAAATCCACTACATTTCTGTCACTCAGAGCTATGCTCATCATGCTGATGACAGGAAAGGTGTCTTTACCTTTGAAGAACTTGCAGAAGGAGAAAATGTGCCATACACATCCCTCAAATCCTTTCTTTCACTGATTTGTTACTGGGAATTGAACAAAGTTTCTAAGAAAGTGTGTTAATGACTAGATTTTTCTAAGATGACTCCTTTTCCCTTCCTAATGAAGCAGCACTACTTTGTATATAGTAAATATTCATCATCAAAGCTTTACAATTAAAATTAATGTCATAGGCAATTAAAAAGTCAGAAACTATCAATGTTATAATGTTGAATACTCAGTTGCCTGTTGGAAAAAATACACACATAGTAAACCAAAAATTACAATAGGGGACCTTTTTTTTTCTTTCAGTGTGGGAAAGATACAAGAAGAAACTTTCTTTAAAAAAATATGGGTAGGAAGACTGGGAAGAGGCTTTATGAAAAGATTATCATAATGTTACACTCTGTTCGAACAGGAGAGAGCTCAGCTCCTGGGAAACAGCAGGGTCTAACCTCACAAGAGTTTGATCCTTAGGATCAGCGATCAAAGTATTGTTGAGCTCAACCTCTACTTTTCTTTTTGAACTAAGTACTAGCAATTACCAGTGCACTCAAGTGACTCTATTTTTATTATGTGAATGTTGCCATGGATTTATGGCTTTGGGGCTCTCAGAAGTGGCCATGAAGTATCTATGAAGCTTGTGGCAGTTTTTCCACTGATTTATAAACGTTTTGGATTGAACCATCTTGATAAGCAAAGTAGATACAGATTTAAATTAATCTACATCCAAATTCTTCCAATGGAATATATTATCAATAGGATATTAGCAATCTTCTTGCCCATCCTGTCTAGGTCTTCACATGTCCTATTAGTTAAAACCCATTAGTTACCCCTTTCCCAATACCATTCAGCAGGAGGATGCTTTCAGTATTCCATTTTGTGTGCTGTTCCAGCTGCCATGACAGATGTTCTGACCAATCACAGGTCCTGGTTATTTTTTTTGGTGCCTTTTGGATCATTTAACAGTGAAGGGGCTCAATGAATTTTTTGATAGATTCTTGGGTTTTGTTACAAATTTGCCCTTGTGAGTTTCTAGTCCTTTTCCATTAGTAAATAAATTAAGACAGTGGATTACTTGGGCATTTTAACGATGGTCAAAATTTCTTAGTCTGGATGGGCAGAATCACCATCCTGCATCATGGCCCACCACCTCTAGCATTCTGTTCCTATGAAGGATCACAGCAAGCGACAAGAGAGCACATAGCTACAAGTGAGAGCTCTCCATGTGCTTCTCTGTTGTTTTAAAGGCATTGCAGCTGAAAGTGTATGAGGCTTGTACTGAGCAAAGTGAATTTATGGTGGTAGCCCCCACAGGGTGGAGGTGGGACTGGAAGAAAGGATGCATCTGAGAAAGGTTACAGAGGTTGTGTGGGTGGGCTCAGTTGTCAGACTGTTGAGGAAAATTTTCATCTCCTGCCCACCTCTCCCCTTTGGCAGATGAAAAAGGGGATAAACCTGAAGGTTTGTATTCAGGTTTTAATAGCGGTTTTTTCACTTAGCTCCTAGTTTTCAGTATAAAAATAATTGGTGTTGTGGAGCTGGTGCATTTTATTTTTCCACCTATCTTGAATGTCTCCACTCCATACAAGCTGCTTTGGATGAAGGTGGAAAACTCGTTGCAACTGACAGCTAAACATTAGGTTTCCCAGAGAGGTTTGCTTGTAAGTGTAGCAAATTCTTTTATTTTGGCCTGAATAATTGGGTGACTGCCCAGAAAGAAAAAGGATGAACTCTCCAGTTCTTACGGTACCTTCCTGAAAATGCTAGTTTCCGCACCGGACTGAAAGCAAAGATTTTCATTATACAATCATGGATATATCTAAAATGCTACCGAAAAAGTGGGCTGCACATTAAAGTGCTACTTTTTTTCCCACCCAAAAGGTCATACCATACTGTTCACACTCTTGTGCTTTCTCAAGAAATCAGGATTGTGTGGTCTGTAGGCTTTAGAGAAACTGTGGGAGATATTGGATGTAGATTCTGTATCACGTGATATGCAGTAAATATGTAGTTGAAAAAGATCCATAGGAATGGTTGCAAACTATTTTTCAGCCACCCTATAGCAACTTTAAGACTGAAACTTAAACCCCAAAGCTGGGACTTTTATTGTGCCTCAGAAAGAAAGCAGAAGATAATAAGGAACAAGTCCACACAAGGACATTTGTCTTTAGCAAAATTTCTGTGTGAAAACAAAAATAATCCCATGGTCACTTCCATCTGAATCTGTGAGATCCTCCCCTTTTTAAAGTTGGCAACTGGTTTAGGCATGGGTGGGTGGGAGAGTTGCTCCAGTGAGCATGTGCCAAACCCATCTAGATAGATTTACAGGTACCCTCCAGCCTGTATTCTGTCTCTATCAGGGACCCACTTCCAGTGGCTCTGAGGAGGGTATAAACGGACTATACAACAAAAGGGGAACGAAAGGCTTTATTCTTTATTTATTTATTTATATTTTTCAGGGTCATGTATAAAACTGTAATTCCTGGATTAATAAAAAAGTATACATGCAAATGATTGCTAAGTCTCTTTTTAATCCTCATTAAAGATGGGTAAGGACCTACTATCCTCCATTTTCCCCCCTCCATGTTTACCAGGATCTGTTGCTTTCCCCATGCTGCAGACTGCAGCTTTAGTAAAAAAGGTGTCTCAAGGGAGCTGAAGTGCCAGCGCAGAACTCAGGTAGGTTTATTTAACCCTAATGTGTGCTTCTCTTTTGCTCTTTTCTACCCTCTGATAAAGATTATGTTTTCCTTTTCATACAAGAAACTTTTTAAACTAGTCTTTTCCTGGTCAATTCCTTGAACCATTCTGCATTTTTGCTGAGAGTAAGGGAGAATTTATCTCTTTTTCTCCTATGCAAGTGAAATGAAAGCTTGGGCAGAAGACCCTCTGGACTTTCTGGAAGATTTCCTCTTTACATTGTGTGGGTCTCCCATACAATGGATGAGTGTGTTTTGGCATGGTTCATGGTGACAGTGGCTCCTCAGACAGAGTGAGAGGGTTGGTCATGTTCTGCATAACCGACACCTGAGAGGGAGAGAAGCCCTGGGCAGGGACTACACGCTGAGCCAGGCTGGCAGCCAGCAGCTCCATGACTGTTGCTGCTGTGGAGTCTTCACAGAGTCAATGAGTGGAGGTAACTGGTACAAGGGAAGAAACACCTCTGCCTACAGAACTACAGAGGAACCTGGTTGAACAGCCACAAATCTTGGCTTGATATTAAGTGACAGTATTAAGGGCAGGAACATTACGGGCCATATGGCAAGCATTTTTGATTGATAATAGATGTTTATACATTTCATGCCACCTCTCTGGAGATATGCCTAGAAAGATGAGAAGACAGGGCCCAAAGGAATAGTAGTTCAGATTTCTGCCTCATCATTCAGCCTCATCATTCTTTATTAAAAATGTGATCACATGCAACACTAGTATACATAATACTGGAGATGCAATCATAATTGGCTTAGCCAATGCAGTTGCATCAATGACTATGAGCATGGGTTTAGATCGCTATTTAGAGGACAGAAAAAAAGTATTTTCAAAAGATTCTCTTCCTGGAGCATTCAGATGATGTGATATTTGATCTCATCTGGGGTTTTTTTTGTTGTTTTATTTATAATGTCTTTCCTCAACCCTTTTTGTATATTTGTCCCAATACCCAATATGACTGCAGCGGGTGATACATAATTTATGTAAAGAATGATCTTCATTTAGCACTTAAAGAAGCAAGAAAGTTCAAAGCAACCACCAGCTTTGCTTTTTGATAGGCACACACCCAGCATCTGTGCATTAAACAGGCTACTGTAGGTGTGTTGCCTCCAAAGCAAAGGAAATGACTTAAAAGACAACCCTCAACAACCTTTGTGTCTGGGCAATCTTTTGCAGCTGTTTCTCTCCCATCATAGTGTTTCAGTATGATTGCCTGAAACTGGATGGATCCGAGCTGCCAAAACCACCAGCAAGGTCACATGAAGAATGAATAGTTGTACTGTCTTCCTCAGCCTACACAGTGACTCGTTAACTTGTTTTTTGAAGGCCTGGTAGCTTGATCAAGAAGTTGGTGAAAGAATCTTCAAAAAGAAAAATACTGGAGATAACCACTGAGAAAATGTGCAGTGAGAACATATTTGGCAGACTGGAAGAAACTATAGACCAGTTTCTTCCTAATCGCTCAGATAACATAATGCAATTCAAGAATCCATACTGGACTAGAGCACTATAAAATAAAACCCATGGTTTTCAACTGGAAAACAATTGCTGAAAAAAAAAAATTGGTGGACATAAAAGTTTCATAAACAGAAGAACATCTACCATGCTAAAACAAGATGGAAAGAGCAAAGACCAAGCTTTGAAATGTACAGAAAACAGAAGAGATTTCTGTATTGTATTTACAATGTTTTGTTGTACTGATTTTGATGGAATAAATAGGCTTCAAAGGTGTTACCCAGTCCAACACTAAATAAGTAAATCAGGTTAAATTTTAATTACAGTGGATTTGACCTATTTAGTTCCATGACATACAATTACCATTACAAGTATTTCAGGCAAGGTTAAATATTAGATGAAAGAAGGAACAAGGGACTAAGCATTTGTAATAGAGCATAGTAATTCAGTCTTTTATTTTAATAACATTCCTTATTCCCATTCCCTTCAACAGCAAAAAATTTTTGAAGAAAAATCCTTTGATTGACGGGATTTCAGATGATTTATGGAAAAAAAGAAATTCATTCAAGGTTTGTCTGCTTTATTGATGTTAGAGTGCTGAATGCAAAGTCAGAACAACAAACGAAAAATGGGTAGAAAACAATAACCAGTAATGTAAAGAAAACATCTGTTTCTGATTCACAGTTTAGCTTTTAATTCGTACCTCTTGAAAATATAACCAGAATAGCACTGGTTCTTGCTAACTGCTCTTATACCTTGCAAAATCTGTACCAACATGAGGCTATTTAAATACCTCATTATTACCACGCTTTTTATTCACAGATCTATGCTTGTTGCCAGCAGCTCATAGCTGGCTAAGTCAGACTTATGCTAAACATTTGCCAGAAAAAAACTGAGTACCCAGTTCCAAGTTGTAGAGGTTCTTCAGGACAGAAGATACCAAGAGTGGTGCTGATACCATCTGAATTTTCCCTGTAGTTCAGTATAGACAGACTTACTGTGTAAAACAGTATGTCAGAGGCCTGAAGATGAGTGGAATTTAACATCTATGAGAAGGATGCTAGACTTAGTTTCTTACTAGACTTCACCCTTGTGTTTTTGATAAATCAATGAATAGAATGTGCTACTCTGTATTTTGCCTACTAATTTTGGTCCGTAAATTTCCAATCTCAATGATTACCATACATCACTTCAGTAAAGTCCTCGGACTGCATCAGGAGCATTTCTGTTTTCTTTATTTAACTTCATGTTTCTGTCTTTAACTTCTGATGATTTTTAAACATTTTTATGTAAGGCAGTGTTTTGTGTTCTTGTTGCTTTGGATATGCAAAAGTATGTGTTAGATTCTACATGCTAGCCATCTACCCTTTTGGATCAGCATGATTTTTCCTGAAGTTGTTGATTATATGTGTCCATACAACTTGTTTTGAACAAGATGATATGCATGCAATTTACATAATCAGTTCTGTGTACTAATTAGAGGAGCCGCTATTTTCAATATCCTAGAAAAATGATGCCAGGCTAACACAAGGATATTGAAAGCATCTGCTTCTCTAATTAGTAGACAAGGGGGTTGTCTTCCATTTTTATTCAAAGTGTTAATGTGTCAAAGTATTTTGGTACACCAAAGAGTAGTGACATTTTGATCTAGGAAGGTCAAAAATAAGATGTCTCAACTAGTATTGCATAGAAGCTGCCCTTTACACTTCAAAAAGTAAACAAGACACCAAATTTATTTCCCCCCCTCCAAAGAACAGTATCATATACAGGCCATGTGGAGCTGTGGAATGTAGTCAGAAAGAGATAATCCATATATGACTGTTTTTGGTGAAGTTATTTACAGGAATATCTAAAAAATTCCACTCTCAGCACTTAGAAAATGAGTAGATGACATAAAGACTGGAGAAGCTACCATTTCTCCTGTTCCTGTTCCATACAGCAAATTTTGACAAAATTCCTAATATTAATTTCTTTGTCAGGTAATTTTAGCCATTAACTCTTGCTAATCCTTTATCTCTGTATTAGGAAGTTCATGATCACTGCTTCCTTCCTCATAGAACTGATAACATACCATAAGTA
This sequence comes from Nycticryphes semicollaris, assembly GCA_013400055.1. Lineage (NCBI taxonomy): Eukaryota > Metazoa > Chordata > Aves > Charadriiformes > Rostratulidae > Nycticryphes > Nycticryphes semicollaris. The sequence continues at coordinate 247,341 of VXBJ01000269.1, forward strand.
GGGCACTGAAATGTTATTACTATTTTTTTTAAATCACATTTTTGAAAACATTGACCACAAGACAATTTCTTAAGGTACCAAATTAATTTTATAGTTTTTTCTTCTTCCTCACCAAGTTTTCTAATTTTTTTTTTTTTTAAATTTGTGGGTGACAACAGCTCTACTCAGGATTCCAGTATAAGTTTCACCAAAGTAATGTGTAGAGGAAGCACCTCCACACTCCTAGGCATGAGTCCCCGGATTATACAGCTAGAAACACATAACTTATTCTTACCTTCATATTTTGTATGGAATTAAGATGATGAATGTAATTTAGCTAATAAACAGAAACCTTGCATAGCTGGATTTGATGATCTTAAAGGCCCCTTCCAACTTAGGCAATTCTGTGATTCTATAGTGCTGTTTCTGGTTGTACCACGCTCTAAGTCATCACAATTCACCAAGGAGTGCAATTCTCTGTGCCTGTTTGTCTTTATTAGCATTTAATATTCTGAATATTCTTCTGAATCCAGAAGAAAATTTATTATATACTTCTTGATAACTTAGGGAAATATGAATAAGACTGGCTTGGTCTAGAGACAAAGAGGATATATATTGTCCACAGATATCCTCAGGCTGTAGTCAACCCTACAGAAAGTAATGGATCAAGATGTCACATTATGGTCATCTTTAAACATATGAAAAAATATTTCTTAGTCATCTAAGTGTCTTAATGAACTTCCTTCTCCTTACAAATAGAAATAGTGTTTTTGTCATAGCTCAGAAATGATATTTGATGTGGGGTAGACCAGGAGACTGCTAATAGCATACAACACTTTTCACCTTGAAGTCACCAACTCATGTTTTAACCGCAGTTTTTCCACTGGATAGAAGGAATTTCCCTCTGGGTTGAGTTTGCATTTCACTTCCAGGCCAGCTGAAATGTAGTTTTCTGCCCTCAAGAAAGTGTCCATAATTCTCCTTCCATGGGGCCGAGAGCTGACCATGCCTGGAAGCCCCCAGTCCTCACTGCATGGACAAAGTAACACCAAGGACTGGGTAGTCCAGCATGATTATGGGGGACATGCACCAACAAAGCTACAGCTCTTCCTCTGCAGTGGTACCTGCTGCAATTTGCCCTCTTTGAGTAGAATAAGATACAAAGATATTTTTGATATTTCTTCAACCCCTCTTCTGCCTTCTCCCTGAAGGTTATACAGACTGGAAGGAAGCAGAGAAGGTAAGTGCTCCCCATCTGCTGGAACAGCTTTGCACCATTCCTGTTCTACCAGGCTGCACTTTTTTTATGACCATGATACAGAGACAGGAGACAGACACTTTTGTTCTGCAAGGCTTTCTGTTTAATTAAAGGCCTATTGTGCTTGAGCTAACCCTCTGGTTTTTAAGGAGGGCTCTGTTTAAAATCAGGGTAATGGGTTATTACGATTCTAGAGAAGAACATTTGCAGAGAAATATTTTGCCCTGGTTAAAATTTTTGTGGAATACCACAAAATACGAAATAGATCCCTTAATCTCAGTGGCTATCTTGAAAACTTATTACTAAAATATATATAAATGTGTAAGTACTATTCATTTTTTCAATGTTGGCGTGTTGTAAAATTCTGTTTTCTTTTCATTTCATGCTGTTGTAAATAAACTGAATCTGTACAGTAGGTTTTTGTCAGACTCCCAGAAAGACAATTTTATTTTATAGCACATCCTAGACTGACAGCCAGAAACTGTTCTGCACCACCTCAGTACAAACAAAATTAGCTTCTCACAATATTTTTGCAGATGTTAAAGGTCATTAATAGAATGAAACCAGATGACTAAAGCAATACATTTGGAATGATTGGGTTTTATTTTTCTCCCTAGCTTAAAGACACAGAGTCCTCTTTTCTTGACTATTTGGCTGCTTTTCAAATGTTCTTTTTTCTTTTTTTTTCTTTTTTTTTTTTTTTCTATTTAATGGTTTCCAAAATCATAAAAGTGAAAGTAGTGGGATATGTATTTCTTGGCTTATGCAACTTCACTTGTGTGAAAGATTTGGGATTTTTTACAGGGATGAATATAATATTAACTGTTCAAACTACACATTCTTGCACCAATTGCACAATCTCCACATTTTGATCAAGGTCACAATTTTGCAATGATCAAGGGAAAGAGAGTTAGCAGATGCAAGAAAAATCATGTTAAAAATGCAACTATATCTAGGAATAAAAACTTCCTTTAGAAAAGAAGGGAGCTCTATAGATTTTGAAGTGCATTATTTAAGTGAAAACTGATGCTGATACCAACTAAAAATTAACAACAGCTAGGTCATACTGTGATCACTCTTTTGTGGCTATCTGCATGATAATAAAAAGCTGTATTTTTCTTCTAATTTTAAATTTTAAAATATTACTGCTATATATATATTATTCTATATCCATCAGTTTATATTACACTATGCTATTTATACACCTCCAATATGAAAGATAAATAATAACCAATTGCTTGTCAAAGTAATAGCAAGGTCTTAAATACTTTTAAAGACATACAGTATGTTAACCCTTTTCAAAAACTTTATATTTAAATTGAAAAGTGCAAATTGAGCCTATCCTGAAAGCTGAGGTAAGAATTTGTGCGTCCCTGTTTCGTAACACTTTAAATACAGGTGTGAAAAGAGAGAAGCGAGGCTATTCAGCCCATGCAGGAATAGATGCTGTCGGGACATGGCAAAAATGAAAAGTCAAGAAGTTATGTGAAGCAGTGATGGAGTGGGTTTCACTGGACAAACAAAATGGAGAAAGGTTGATGAGATAGAGGGGTCATTGCAGGGTTCAGACATCCAGCAGAGGGAAGAGGGAGAAGCTGTCCTGTGGTAAGGGTGCCTTAAGAAGCCTTTCCTTACCTTAAGAAAGTTAAGAAAAATATTTCTTATGCAGAATGCAGAGTACAAGCCAGAGAAAAAGTGATCAGTGTTTTCTTATCTTGATTAATGAGAATTCTGGACAAAGACTCCAACTCTAAGTCAAGGCAAAGAGAGGAAAAGAGATTTTTGAGATGCTAGATAGAAGAAGCAAGGCATGAAAATAGGGATGAAAGAAAAAGTGTAAGCATAAAACTATTTATGAAGAGGGATGAGCAGGCAAATAATAAATGTATTTGAAATAGGAGAAAAGGGAAAGGGTAGGCTAGTCTTTGGTGAAGTAAGGTAAAGAATTTAATTTTAATATGGTCTGTTTGAGATAGTGTTGGGTTATTCAGGTTGAAAGCTTGGGGAGTTAGCCAAAGGAGCTCAAGTGAATGACTAGAGACATGATCTGGCACAGAGAAATAAAACAGTAATTAATCAGCAGAGGACTACAGAACTGGTAGTCAAATCTTGATACCGGTTAGGTTAGAAAGGGGCAATACAGAAGAGAGAAGGCCAAGAATAAAGAGTTTTGAAGAAGCTTTGAAAACCTGATCTTCTCTAAATTAAAACAGTTGAATGCATGAGAGGAAAATGCATATTTTAATAAGCATAAAAACTAAAAAGTAGCCCAGTGAATTAGCAAAAGAAATAAATTAAAAAAAAAAAAAAACTGTGGAAATTACTAATCACAGTTCTCAAGAATCAATAGAACAATGTGCTATTTACCTGTCTATACATAAATAAATAAATATTTTTTCCCCATGTCTTGTAGCTGGAAAGTTAGCAAATATAGAGTAGATGGTTCCAGTACCTTGGAATATCATGGTATGGCAAATTTACTATGCTATTTATTGCAAAACGATTGCTGTGAACTTTCTGGCACATACCAGCATCATTCTGATGCTGGATAGTTTTTTTAGGAAATCATCCAGAGATATTTTTTTCTTTCCCTTTTGAATTGCTTTATTTTTCTTAGAATCTATTAGGAGGATTGTGCAATGCTTTTGTCTGAGTAGATCTAACAAACAGCTGGGCTGCATGGCAAATACAGGAAGGAGGAATGACTGAGATGGGTAGGGGGAAATCTTTAAAGGTTAATGCAAAATATATGCAGAAGTTTTATGAGCTAGACCTTTTAAATACCATTGCTCTTTAAACAGTTATGGCACAGGAATACTTCCTACAGCAAGCATAGCATGAAAAAAAATTATCATATGTTAAAGCAGTGGGGAACATTTCCCAGCACATTAGAGATATGTGTGGCAGGACCCAGTAACTTGTCTTGCTGTCCTCAAAAGTATGTGGAAAGCTGGATGAGCTGTAAATGCAATCATACTAGCACTGTTTTACAAGAAAAAAAAAAGATATTGTCAGAAGATACTCTAGTTAAACAAATTTAGATGGATGAAAACCTCAACCAAGAGAAGTTAACTTTCATCAGAGTACACAAATTACAGAGAGACTGTCTCTAGATCACTGATACTTTTAAGAGCGAAACAGTATCTGAGTACATGATCAGAGGAAACCCCCTACAGAAAGTGGTATTTTTCACAAAGTTAAATTGATAAATAGTAACGGAATGAATTTTCTTGTATTTTTGTTAAATCTCATGGAAAAGTGTTTTACTTAAATAAGAATGCTATCACATTCCGCTGGATCTACTGGGATATTTGTGTATGCAGACATACAGGAGACATGCTTTGATGGTAACAGTCTTAATACTTTGCATTTACAGAACTACAGACCTTAAAGTGCTTCCTTATACAAAGATCAATGAATTTCTCAGGCATCTCAGTTAATATTTTCATGCCCATTCTGCAGATCAGCGCAGTGCTGCATTCTGGTTTCTCATGCCAAGGTCATGCATTTGTGAGTGCAAACTTCTCTGGATCACTAAACAACAGCCTGCCAATGCAAAGTGCCACTTTTTTAGAAAGTCTATTGGATGTAGTGATAATGATGACCAAGCCTAACTAAAAAAACCCTACCTATTATAGCTGTGTTTTTCTTTACTTTGAATTGTCAAAGTGAATCACACATTCTTTTAAAAGGATGCAAAGCTAACCTATCAGCTCTAAGAGATATTGCCTAAACTCTTCTGTCGTGGTTTCCTTTAGAAAGTCCAATATCCTTTAAATATTAATATTTTTTACAGTAGCTTTCCAGTCAATTCTGAATGGAAGGCATCTGTGGTAACTGTGTTAACCTTTGGCAAACGTTGACTTGTTAAGTATCTTCTTCAGCTGCCAAACAATAATTCATGTTACAATATGAAAGTAATTTAATTCTGTCAAAAAGCGGGCAATTTAGATATTATTTTTTGTATGTATGAACAGGATTCCTATAATCAATTATGTAATAAAGGAAATATATTTAGAAATTATTGAAGGTAGACAGGCTTCATTTAACTCATTTTAAACAATACACAAAAGACCTTGTATACAATTTTCCTGTATTTAGATATATATTCATACACTGTATGTATCACTGATTTTTCTTTAATATTTAGGGTTATTTAGCTAACAAATTAATTCAACACAATGAGCTCATGCTGCAAAACGCCATGGAAATGGAGTATTTACATATGCTAATGACTTCCAATTAAGAAACATGCAAATAATTGGGAGAAAGCAAAATTAAAACACTGTGCTAATAACCTGACAATTACAAGGAAAACTGTATTATGCAAGACTGCAAACATAATTGCACACACAAGGTCTATTTGTCTACAAGGGTAGCTAATACAAAATAGGCACCAAATTGTCACTTACTACAGGCCTTGACAGACCTCTTGCTGCAGGACCCCAGCCCTTGCAAGTGCAAGCTCAAGTGCTGGGGTACCACGTGGGGGTCAGTGACAGAGGCAGGATAAGTATCAGGTCAGGAAATTCATCACGATGATGATCTTTCACAGCTCACTCTTTGGTCTAAGAAAGAAGTGGGACTGCAGATGGGTTTTTCTTCTTTGGGTTTTTTTTTTTCTTTGAGCTGTTGAACTAAGATAAGCTTAGCAGAGCAACAGCAGCTGCTTGGTGGCTTGTGGTGATTTAAGGATTTTCCCTTTTCACAGAAGAAAAAAGTATTTCCTTCCACCAGAGGACCATCATTTCAGAACTTGGTTTTAATTCAAGTGGCGATGGACTGTGGAAATTTAAAACATCTCAGTAGAAAGTAATTCTGAAAATAGAAATTCTGTTTTGAAAAGTCAAAATGTTTCCTTTAACAAAGTAGAAATTTGTTTAAATATCTCCACAGCGTTATAATACATTGTGGGTCCATTGTATATTACTACCACTAAAGGAGAACATCAGATGATAACTTAGCTATGAAATCTATGTTATATAAACTAAGGAAGTAATTTTTACCTTTCCCAAGGGATGATTTTCAGTCCTATTGTAACAAAAGAACAAGCCCTTTAGAAGAGAAATCACTCCAACACAAACCCTACTGCCTTTTTTTATCTTACCCAACAAGAATTCGGTTGTTGGCTGTATGTAATCCAATGAGACATCTTTTTTGGCACACGCACTCCAAAGAATGATCAGATTGACTTTCTTCTCTGTACTTTTCCCGTCTCTCAGACCCAATCCTTGTGAGCTCCAGCTTTGTCCCACAAGCATTGATGTAAGGACAGCTTTACAGGAACGGAGATACACATTCTTGTGCGATGCTGACTGTGAAGGCTATAGCATGCTCATTCAAAGATAAACTCACCTTTGCCAGCATAAATCATTGGCTGTGTATTTGTTGCACTCCAGATATTGAGGTGACTTTGCTGATAATGGTAGGGGTGAACTAAGGCAAGCAGAGAAAACCTGGCTTTTGCCTACCATTTCTGTTATTTTGATCTAGTTTTTATAGTTGGTGTTCGTGTCTCTATTAAGCCTGTCAGCCTTTAGGATATTTAGGACTTGATTGCTTGAATGGATGAGACTCATCTTCGTATTTACATTGCTAGATTCTAATCCTGCATAATAATTTATCTGCTAGAAAATAAATTTTAACCTTACGGTAAATGCACGCCGGTTCCCCAGCAGGTCATTTAAAAAAACCTCTCCTTGATGGTAATACTAATTATATAGAAATAGAACAGAATTTAGTTTTATGGATCACTGTATTACCATGCAGACTCCAGGAACTTCAAATGTATTTGGATTTGGTAATGACAATGACAGTGGTGACTGTGACTGACATTCCAGTTTTAGCTTGCGTACCATCTTGAATGTTAACAGTTTTCCTTAGAGAGGGAACTGCTTTTTAAACTTGGCAAATCACGTATTATGCAGCAGGTCAGGCATTTTTTGCACAAGTTTAGGTGGATACCAGAGTTAGGGTTTTTCTCTACCAAATGGTCCTTAGATCCTCTGTGGAAGTTGTATAAGATGTACAAAAGGCCAGTGGAATAGGGGTAACACTGTATGACTGCACTATAATCACTCTACCTCAAGCAAGATGCACCTTTAATATGAATGCTTACAACAATATCACTGGCACCTTCTCTGACAGATGGAAAAAAAAAAAAAGTCAATACTAGTTTATATCACTGCCTTTGACTGGTCAAACCGCTGTTGGCGTTGCTTGAAACTTTGGTCATTGAAAAACAAATCTGTCCTGAATTAGTGATGGGCAGTCTTCAAAAGGTTGAGAGTTCTGGCTTGATTCAGATAAGCTTATCCAAAGCTTATCCAATCCTCAAGTCTGCAAAACTGATCTAGAAATAATACAAGAGCACGCTTTCTGATGAGATTTAAGGTACTTCTGTTTCCAGCTGAAATTACTGCAAACCAGCCACTTGCGCTAAATTTCTACACTTTAATTCTGTTTAAAACAAATGAAATATTTCAGAATAGTGCATGACTGACTAGTTTTAATTATCCAAACTACTACTATAAACCCATGAGGAAACAAACCATATGTCCCACAAATCTGATCAAAATTAATCAGCAGATCCAGTGTAATAAAGCCCACAGCTGATAAAAAACAATATAGAGACCAAGAAATACTCATAACCCCCCTTCNATGTGTGAGAACTTAATGGTCTTTTATTTACCCAACAGTGAACAGCAAATGTGACTATAGAAAGTCCTAAAACCCTCTCCCACTCAGAGAGCACTGGTTTGCTGCTTAGAGCAGCAATTTGAGAGTGAGGAAACTCCATCCCTAATCATCCCTCTGCCTGGTCATACCCCTGGTTTCCAGGTCCTCTGTGGCTTTGTCTTGACCAGAGAGATGACTGCAGCTCTTTACCGTGGCTGAAATAGCTCTTAACTGGCCTGGGTACAGACATCATGTCACTAGAAATGCATTCACATCATGACTGGTCCAGACCATGGGGCTCTGAGCAAGTAATCAGTAAGCTGATGTTGATGGTTCTGTGGACATACCTGTCCCATGCTACCTTGTGACATAAAGGAGTCTTAATCCACATAAGCTGTTAGCTGTCACATGGCAAGTAGGGTTAGGCATGTAGACATCTGACCATTTGATGGAGTGTGCATAAGAAAGGCACTTGGTCGTTTTTGAAATTTTGAGATGTCTTGATCCAAAGTCCCCTGAAGTCCATGGAAGCCTTTCCATAAACACGTGGGATCGTTGCTGCAAGAGCTTTATATAAACAAGTAGTTTTGTCAGAAGCTTATGCTTCTGTTTGAAGCAGGTTTCTGTGTGATGCAGGTTTGCAGGTTCACTTTTTTTTTTCCTTTTAAAAGTAACCCAGGGGTGATTCAATTTCTAAATAGAAAACATTGACACATTTTTTTTTTTTTTGTTAATTAAAGGAATGTTTCTATTAGATATTAGGTATGGGTGACCCACCAAAAGGCTCAGCTGATCAGAGTGTATGTATCATTATGTTTATTCCTGTTCAGAGTTTTCTTCTTGCCTTTCTTTGGTCTTTACCTCTGTACAGCATCCCAATTTTATTGTACTGCATTCCCAATTATTTCTGTGTCATTTTTCCTTTTCTCTCATTTTGATTTTACTTTTTTTTTTTTTTCAGTCTTAAGTAGAATGTGAACTCTACAATGCTTGAAATTATTTCAGACTCACAGTGTTCAATCACATTTGGATTTCGGCAATCTTTCTTAGCCCATCTGTTGGTTTGGCAGTCTCCTGCTGCTGGTCATCCAGTGGAGAAGGTCTCTGAAGGCTAAGTAAAATTGCACAACTGAACAACTCCATGTCACATACCATTTGATCACCTTACAAGCTGAAAGAATGGACAACACGTGCAAGTGAAACCAGAATGCTTAAGCACGGTGGTGTAAAAAATGTTATTCTCAGACCTTATCTCTTTAAGAAAAAAATGAAGAGTAATTTCTAAGTCTCCACCACTGATACACATCTGAGTAGAAAATATGAAATCAAAAGGAAGGTATTGTAATCCAGTGTTTAGCCTTTTCTTTCCAAGTAGTAGCTTACTGGTATGGGAAAATAGACGTGCATGGTGTTTGACAGTCAGAGAGGGGAGAAACTACATGAACCGAAGGATTTGCAATCTGCAGACCACTTGTGTGATTAGAGCTGCTTGAAGAAATCTCTATAGCCATGCAGCGTCTCCTGGTGCCAGCTGTGCTCCCTACAGAGCACAGACATTTGATTTCAGTGTATGAGACAGGGAAGACAAATCATAAGTGGAAGATGTAGTGGATGGATGTCACTAAACGTAGCAATTTCATAAGATGGTGAGTCTAAGCATATATATAACCAGGTATTGGACTTATGTAAGGACCACAGTCATTCATTTGAATGTTTTCATTTCTTTGATTATTTCCTTAATTGCTTTTTTAATATTCTCATATCTCTTTGTTTTCTCCACTTAAAAGGAAGCTGAATGAAAGGATGGTGACGTGTGGGAGGAGAGTGGGGGCTGGCAGATTGTGTTCAGCATCCTCCACATTCCCTTATTAGTTTAGTCAGACACATTAGTTCACATTATGAGAAACAGATGAGAAACTGCTAAAACATACATTATGAGAAACATTAGGAGAAGCTGCTAAGCATACATCTAAATAATGTTAAACCAACAGCGACTCCAGCTGAGGGCCAGCTGACTCACCAAGCTCTGTAAATCCAAGCTTCACAGCACTCACACAGTATGCTTATTCCCTCTAACCGTCGGACAGGTTGAGTTGTAATGCTGACTAATCATTGCATAAACCCTGTGTGGGAGGGATGAAGGAGGGCGAAAAATAGAGGCAGCAGCATTTCACTGAAAGGAACTGATGACAGCATCCACCTTGTCTATGTTATACCTGTTCTTCAGCACAATATGCAACTTTCAGCTACTCAGATGCTTTGCTGTGTGAATTACACCACCTTTCCACATGCTTTGCTTTTCTTTGAGTTTTCTTCTTGTGTTACAGAAAGGTCAATTTATGTTCTGTGCAAGACAATCAGCTAGAATGTGTCAAGTGTAATGAAGTTCTAAGGAAATAAAAAAGTGTATTTCATATAATCACCTACGGGAAATCGTCTGTGGCTTGGCTGAACCTTTAGAATAAACACTTGTGGTTGCACAACTCGCCTTTGTTTTCAGCTGACCTGTGGAAGGCATCGGCAGGACTGGTGTGATATTCAGCTCTGCTAATATTTTGACTGTTTCAGTTAGCCTGGCTTGATGATCAGTTCTCAGCAGAATGACAAAATGCCATGTCTGTGCGAGATGAGGTCACTCCATGTCACCCAGAATGATTTTTCCATAAAAATCTTTTCACACTGGGATTCAGCACCTCAAGCATCTCCAACCTTTTGAGTATCTTTAGGCAATAAATTTTGCAAACCTTTCAAGTAGGGTGGCTCAGATCTGTGTGCAATACTGCAAAAAAATGAGACAAGGGGCTCCTCTTCACATAAGCATATTCATGCCAATGGTTTGATTTCTAGGAAAATTCTGTGTCTTGTAAGTCAGACTTTTACATATTTTGCATTTGATATTCCACAGAAATTCAGCTATGATATAGTCTAACTGTGGTTGTGTTTTTTTTGATTGATTTATTTTTTTTAAAGGGAGACACAGGTTAAATCTTTGATTTGACTTGTCCTTTTTAGATACTTTGGAAATGTCAATAACTGAGTGATAACCATTGCCAATAAAGACCAAAACACTATGTAAGATATTACATTTTCCCTGTAAAGTGTGAATAAATATAAACATGACAAATGTATTGCCTCTGGTAGCAAATGTTGGGTTTTTAATAATTACTAAAGAGAGACAAATAATTCCTGATAAATAATGTACACTATGAAGTAGACAAGTCCCCTAACAGGATGGCAATAAGTTTGAGTGTACACTTTTTGAGTGAAATCAGATAACTTTCCCTTCTGAATGAACCAGACTTAGAAAGCAATGCAGGGTCACCATTCTTCTGGTTTTGGCTGTCTCCTCATTCAAGCCCATTCTGGATATGTTCCTGCATGTAGTACCTCACCAGCTCCTCTGCCTGCCAGTGCTTACCTTGGCAAGGCTCTGTAGCATTGTGCTGTCTGTCTGTATTACAAACTTTCCCATTGTTGCCATATTGTGCCTTGATTTCATGTTTCTTAATTTCTGGTAAGATGTCCCTGGTGTCTGCTGGCTGTTAGTGGAAGAGTTTTCTCTCTGTAATGCATCCAGCCATGGCTGCAAGCCTGTAGTCTGGTGGAACAGACTGCCCAGAGAAGCTGTAGCTGCCCCATCTCTGGAGGTGTTCAAGACCAGGCTGGATGGGGCTTTGAGCAACCTGGTCTAGTGTGAGGTATCCCTGTTTATGGCAGGGGAGCTGAAACTAGATGATCTTTAAGATTTCTTTCTTCCAATCTGAACCGGTCTATGAACCTATGATTCTGTTAACATACTGTTTTCACAGCTTTGAACTGCAGGTTTGTACTTCAAACCAGAAAAAGTTTCTTAAGGCCGAGTTCTTGTAGAGTAAATGGAGTGTGGTTGTACCATGTTCTTTAGGCAAGGAGTCCTCTCCCATGAGTTTTTTCCATCATAGTCAGATTTCTTAACTTAATCTGTGGATGCATGAAGTTAGTTATTTTTTTTTTTCTTCATTAAGGCTTAAGACACTAAGACATTTGCTTCTCTGTGACTAAAATATATTGTGCATCTAATTTATAGGTGCTTGCTGATTGTTTTGCTGTTATATTTTTAAAACATTCAGTCAGGATAATATAGAAGGTGGAAGTAGACTCCTAGCTTTGCTCCACAAATTTTCCTTCACATTTAAAATGAGATTTGCTCCAGCCATGCTTGAACCTCTTCTGCATTGATTTTCCATTAGCTCTCTTGCTAATGAGAAAACACTGACACAAATGTAATTAAAATACAGATTTGAAATTTCCACGTGCAAATATTTGTATCAAATATGGTTGTGTGTAATAGGGAAACAGACAATGACATGTGATTTATTTAATAAATGATGACTAACTAACATTGACCCAATAGAGGTTATTAACCAGAAAATAATTGCAGAAGACTTCCTGTGTTTGATCTACAGTTAAACAGAATGCAGATAAAAATGTGGTTGGTTAATTTTGAGCAACAAACATAGCTGATTGAGAAAAAACAAAACAAACCAACTTGCTTACAGCTACTGCACAAACAGCATTTGAGGTTAAGAGGGTTAGGTAAATAATTCGTAGTGAATTATTTCCTCAGCAGTATTACAGCTTTGCTTTTTCCTGTTGCAGTTACCTTTAACATTGCCTGCTTTTTTACCTTCTGCAGAGAGACGGAATTGATAGCTACATAGGAGGAGTAGCTGACAGCTTAATGAACAATTATTAGGGTCTGAGACATATTTTCCAACAGTTGTTCATGAAGAGATGGGTGGTGCAATCCACTGCAGTGTTTAAGTGGAGCCTCTTTTGTCAGCGCCTGCTATTAGAAAACGTAACACTCGGTGGGACTAAAGGGACTAGACTGTTTGCATCTCTTTTTAGGGAATTTGCAGTTGTAGGTGGCTGGAAGGAAGCCACAGCACAAGGGGGACCTCGCTTTCTGTTTCAGTAGATACAGTCAAACCACAGATTGTTTGGAGGAACTATGCATTGGTCGTGTTTCCGACAGATTTTTGAAGTTAAATACCATCTCAGATAATTATTTCTCTACGTGTTTAAAAACAATGGAAGATAATGATGGTGGAATCCTACAAGGGTTACAAAACAGCTAACAACAAATACTGAGAGAATTTCAGAGTCCATCTAAGTCATTCAAACCTGTCATCTACCTGTGAATGGTAAAAGCATCAGAGAAAAGTGGAGATTTTTCTCATTTCCAGAGCATAGTTGGTAAGGGTTTGGTGTTATAGCTGGGAAGTATATCTCCATTTTTACAGTCAGCCCAGGTAGTTAAAGAGAGATTCATGATTAATTGTGAATGGTATTACCCAAACTGTAAGCTAAAAAGGCAGAGATTGCTTTCTCTTCTATAGTCTCCTCTATTCTTCCTGTTGAGTTGCATAATTTTCAAGATTGTCCTGGCTGGGGTGGCACTAATGGAAGTTGTGTGCTGTCAGGATTGTAGCCTGTTAGCCTACAAAATTACTATGGAGTCACATTTATCTTGGTCAAGCTAATGTTGTGATAGCTATGAAGACCCTGAGGACAACAAAAAATCAATTTCCTATGTAGCTATGTGTAAGGTGCATGTGAAACTTTTATAATAAACTTTTAATTTAAGGCAGAGACAACTTCTCTGGAAAGCTAAAATGTATGGGTTTTTGCCTTACTTTACAGTCCTAATACTCAGAAGGGACTCAGCAGAAGGATTCAAGGAGATGTTCTGCATTGATTTTGGCAAGGTAGACTGCGAAAGTCACAATTATGCTGTGGAGTTTTCAAAGTATCTGCAATCAAGGGCAATCAGAGCTCCAGATATGATTGTCAGAATTAAAAGCATAGGAGATTTAGGTACAAGTACCAGCTAAGAAACCTATTCAACTGCAGGAAAGAAAATAGCATCAATATTGAACTGTCACCTTGCCTCTTGTGAAGTTCAGCTAAAGGATCCAATGTTTTCTATAATTATAGTTATCAGTAAATTTTACTTTGTATGCATTTAAATAATGCTAATATACTAATTATAATGAAAATTATTTATTTAAAGGCAAATTTTATCCTTTTTGCAAATTATCTTCCTAAACCCAATGCTTATGCCTTGGAGCAATGGGCAATTTTAGTGTATTATTTCTTAAATAGCATCTTTAGGAAGAATAATTCCAATAAAATGTCTTATTTGTTCCTCCAGTAAGAGAACAACACTGCACTTTTCTTGGATTAGGAATAAAATCAAAATAAATGCAACGTACGGATGTTACAAGAAATGTCACCCTGCCAAAATATAAGTTAATATTGCAGCATCACAGTGATCAAGTTGTCAGATTGTATGAAACAGAGCTTCGTATAAAAAGCACTGTTTGAAAATAACACTGTACCAATTATAAAAGACAGAAACAGACTCCTGTCATTTCATGATTTAAAATATTAATGCCTTAACTCAAGTACATGAAGAAATGCTAGCTAGTGCAGCAACAATTAAAATACAAAATACAGATAACACTTAAGAAATAAAATGTTAATATGTACCATATTTTGTCAAGATGGATATATACATAGTAATTGACAACAGTGAATCAGAAGAGATTAAATGAATGGACAGAATCGTCATTTGTATAGTCAGAGTATCAGAACGTTTTTATTGACATGATAATGCCTTCTATTTTTTGTTCCCCAAAACAAAGATTTCTTTACCTAATTATGTTCTTCTTAACCTCATCTGAAGTGGAACTGAAGCATTTAGCGTAATTTTATTTTTGTGACAGCAGCACAGAAATGTGAGATGTGGTTTAAGTAGGAATCATAAGTATTTTGTGTTCACAGGGGAAAAGCTAAAAATATCACTGGAGAATTTATAATCCTAATTCATGGCGCTGTCTCTTTCTCAACTTTCTGATGTTATTTACTTTAATTCCAATAATATATTCCATATTCAGCAAAATAGCATTAGATAAGTACAGAAGGGAAGTTTTACATTCTTTTTGTCTTATGTCAGTGTTTAGTTTTAACCATTTTAAATGATATTAATACTACTTACATTTTTATATGTTGAGTGCCTATTCCTGCAAGCCTCTTGATAAATGGAAAATCACTTTTAATCTCATTGTATATCAAAATACTGATTCATAGAGACACTGAGATACTTGCCTGAGGTTACGTAAAAAGGACCAAATCTAGTAAAACACGTAAAAATGTGCACAAGTACACTAATGCTGAAGTCATAGTCAGATCCAGATCTTAAGGACTAATCACCAGTATGATTTCCCTTTAGGTGCTTCAGGAGGGGATGGTTGTGCTTGGTTGTCATGCTGCCATGCAAAATTTTGGCACGGAAGGTTAAAATAAGATTATTCTTGACAAAAGTTGAATTAAAATGAAACGGGCTAGAATGCAAACTTAAGTACAAAAGTAGTCCCGATGTAAGTCAAATATATCTCATGTAATAATTTTACTTCCTGGGTTATGAAAGCGTTTTCTTGTAATTCTGTTTTCAAACTAGAACACAGAGCTGCTGATAAGATTATGACAGGACAAGGTTTAACAGGGAAAAATCAGACCAGGCAAGCAGCACTGTGAAGGTCCAACCTTGACCCTCAGGCCCACAATATCTTCAATACATCTTCCTGAATAGTTTTTACTCAATAGTCTCTACTCAATAGTTTCAGCTTTGCAAAGGTCAAAGCTTTAGCTGCATTTTACTGCTCTACATACATATACTCAAATACACACTGTAGTCAGTGTATTTTCTTTCTTTTTGAATAATTCTGTTTGTCTGTACTTTCTCCTTGCAACCTTCTGGCTTCAGAACTGCCCAGGAGCTTCTGTGGAGTTTTGGCTCCTCTATTTTACAGTGACTGTGGTGGAAAGAGGATACTCATACACAATCTGATGCTTGATAAAGGTAAACGTCAGAAGTACACTCACCTCTCTCACCTTGCATATCTCATCCCTGAAAATCTCATCAGAAAATTGTTAGGCCAAATCTCCACTTTTCTTTTCCTTGTTTTCCTGCTTTGAGTTCAGAAACTAAGCCTTAAAGGTACTTCATGCAGATGGCAAAACCTTACAAGGTGAGATTTGCTAAGGTATTGTTGCTCCTTTTGTATTGCCGTGAATCAGACTAAACGACGGCTGGCTGCATTACCCAGAAAAATTGCCATTTGATCATTGACAGGCACTGCTGAAGCCTTATCGAAATTATAAAATGATTCCATGACAATATTATTAGGAAGAAGTAGAAACCATTGATTTATTTAACACTTCATTGAGTTTTATCCAAGTTAGAATCAGATGTGCCATAACTCACTATAATACCACTGGAGACTTACACAAGACCTACTTTTGTCCAATTGTTCTGCCAAGAAATAGAATTCCTAGTTAAAATGGATTGAAATATAATGTAAAAGTAGGTTAAAAAAATGGCTGATATCTTTCTCTTCTTGTCAGATTTCCTGAGCTTTTTCAAAGTCTTTTGAATCCCTCTCACTCCCTCCTGATCTGTTCACCCGTTGTTCAGCCTTTTGCTCAGCCCTGGTCCTGCCATAAGTAATAATTTGACTCTGCAAAAGCGTGTGAGAACAACTGTGTGTAACTCAGTGCAAACTTACCATGGGAATAGGCACAAAAGTCAGCTGGAAATTTTTGAGTTAATATGCAAATTGAGCTCACATGGCTTTGTCCTAGATATTGAACTGCTATTAAGATGCTGCTTGAAGCTACAGAGATGGTCAATTGAGAGAGGGCAATACTTCTTTGTTTAAGCCAGTAAGTCAGATGTGAAGTCAGATCTGCTTTTACAGATCTTCATAATGGAAATAAAATGTCTTCTAAAAGAGAAGACATGGGGTAAGCAGACAAAGAAAGACTACTGAAGGAGGACACAGCAAGCAAGGGCACAGGTTATCTGAACAGGTTATCAGGGCTCTTCATGCCAGAAATGGCGGAAATCTTCAGACCGATTTCTGATTTACGCTGACATTTCCAGTTTGGGCTGATCTTTCACAGGCTCAGGGATCAGTCACTTATTGCTATGGTTCATGATTTGAATGTGAAGAGATAAGCTAAAACCATTCCTTACTCCTAAAACTACCATAGCCTCTGCATGGTGCTTTTTTGTTCCTAACACTATATCTGAAAGGGGAAAGGTGAATAGTGCTGCACAAGCTCGGGTGAAAATTCAACTCTGTTGGAGGAGGACAACACTTCTCTGGGCTACCATGGACAGTGTTCACTGCCAGGGATGGCACCCACCATAGTGGGTCAAGGGGAATGGCTCTGGAGTGCCCTATTGACTGAGGGGGATGCAGTCTAGGGGTACGGGACTCACTTGGGGATGCAGGGGAAGAACACTATGGCATTGCACAGGATGTAATGTGGGTTGCTTAGGGGAGGAAAAGGCAGGTTATCAGTGCTTTGGGGACAAACATGGGAAACTAGAGGTATAAGGAGATAAATAGGGCCTGTGTAGTTGTGTGGGACCAGGTTCCTGGTAAGAACGTTGGCCTGGCCATGTCTTGCACTTTATCAGTGCTGTCTGCCCTGTCTTCTCATTAAACTCTATTTCCAGGTATTTTCCTGGGTGAAGGAACTCCCTGCTCAGCATGTGTGTGTGTGTGTGGGGTTATGAATGCCAGCAAATGGAGTCAACCAACAGGCCAGGGGGTGTGTGTGTCCATGGTGCCAGCAGCCCAAGGTAAGGGCATGATAGCTAGTGATATATATATATCTATATCTCATATATATCTGTGTACGTATCTATATATACACACCTATTTGCCAGTGGCCATCCATCCCACTCAGCCAGAGAGGGATTCAGGATGAGGCTGCTGATGCTGTGTTCATGTGAGTGCTCTGTGTGTCTGTCGGTGATGTATATATGGATGTATGTGATATATACATGTGATAGTGTGCCTGTGCCTGCTGGGAAGATATGTTCAGCCTCGTTACTCTTTAGACCTGGAGGCATGGAGCTGTGGCATCTTCGCAACTGTTGGGCTGCCAGATTTGGCAGCCCCTAGCAAGTAGTACATAAGTAATATGTGGACTTCATTATAGCTCTCAGTGGGATGGTGTATTTTCTTGTTACTGGGTTGAAGCAACATCCCATACTAGGAGACAATTGATCAAGAAATATTAATAGTGATAGAGAATAAACATAATCGTGAAGTGCAATTTAACATGTAAATAAAAATGAAATAAAAAAAAATCAGTAGTGAAAAAAATAAATATGTCTCCATGATTTGAGTAACCAGATTTAGGGAAGATCTCTTAATCTTCATACCAAATTTCTAATATTTCAGTAGCAAAAAAAATGTAATCATACCTACTGCTGTAGTGGAAGGCCTACACATCTGCCTATGACCTCATTTGAGTGTATAAGTACCTGTTAATGTTAATGCCTTTCACTGAGGTGAAATTTTGCTTATACTTGTGAGACAATGATCAACTCAGTCTTCACAATCTTTCAAAAATAAAATAAAATAATAAAAAAAATTCTTTTTTGTTATTACATTCTTTATCTTCATCCTAGTAGATCCCAAGTAGATCATGCTTCCTATGATTGAAAAAACTCAGCATTTATTTTATTCCAGTTGTGGAAATAACATTTTGAAGAAGAGACTCATTTAAGACCATGGTAATATATTGAGATGAGTTTATAATGAAATACATATTTACCAAAGATAGATTTTGTCAGCCTAAACTGGCATCTCTCCCTTTCTTAAATAGAAGATTTTTACAAGAGAAATATCTCAGAGGTATCAATGCAGTAAAGTGTTTGTTGTGGTACAATATGGAAAATTATTAGCTGGATTGGAGCAGGCAGAGTGGAAAGATCGTAAGATGGCCAAAGAGTTAGCTACAGGAAGGATGACAACAGTTTGCTGATGAAAAGGAAATTATGGCCAGAGAGCAATGGAAACCCCACCAGCTCAGTCCTATGAATAATATTATATTAAATTTCACTGATGACTCTGGCTCAAAGAATAGGATGTGGCTGGTGAAATCAGCTGGCAAAGGTAAGAAGTGTTAGAAAGAATCGGACCATCCCCAGTACTTGAATAATAGCAATGGCATAAAACTCTTTAATATGAAGTGGAAGTTTGTGGACTTACAGACTTCAAGTATTAACTGGGAATCATCGTGTGGAAATGGCTGAGGGAAGGACTGGATGAAATACTTTACCATAGGATGTTTTTCATTTGCCAAAACTGAGTAACAGAAACCAACAAATAAAATAAATAGAACAGATCCATTTGTAAAAGGTAGTACTGTAGGTAATTCCAGTAGAAACAAAAATCTGCCAGTGATGCTGTACGAGGCACTGGCGGCAACAGATCTAGCCTGTAATTTTGGCTTTCCATTTCCTAGAAAGCATGGTAAAAGCTAGAAGAGGTGCAGAGGACAGCTACCAGGGCAATGAGAGGAACAGATGGTTTTTCTCAGAATTGAACTATATTGGTTTTTCCTAGGAGGCTGTGATCCTTTAAAAATTATATGAAGAAAGAATCTGGAATTTTAAGCAAGATGAAAAAAAAAAAAGTATTCAGAAAATGGGGCAATTTAGCACATTCTTTTCATCTTCTTGAGACTAAATTCACTCAGATGCAGACTGTAAAGCAACCATAGGAAAACTGCACAGATATGAATTTCCTTGAACATATGCAGCCTCTCTTATGCATAAGAATTTGAAAGAATTTTGGCATTTTTCAGAGATTTCTCATGATTTAAAAAAAAAAAAAAGAAGCTATTAATTTGTAACTCACCCATCTTCAGCTGTTTGGAAGAGCCCAGTACTCTAATATTTAGGCACAATGTTTTCATTTAAAGATAAAGGTGAAAGAAAGCGTGTGGAAGAAAAAAAATCCCCGAAGGACTGAATTTTGAAAGGTTAATTCCAAGTGCTGAGGGTGTAGTGTCCAAAATCATAGAATCTTCTTGACTGTATCTGATATTATCCTTCTTTATAGCTGACAAATGTTAACATTAAAAAAATGGAAATGCCCTCTAGTTCTCTTCCCTTAATCTTAACACTGGATGACTGCTCCAGTACATTAATACTTGCTCTGACTGTTCTTTTGACTCCCTTGGTGATTTGATCCATAAATCGCTCCTCTCTGGAGCCCAACAAAAATTACATATTTATTTTTCTACCAGGAGTTTATGTTCCTGAATTTTCAATGTGTTTTCCTGCTATAGTGATACAATGGTTCTGTTTTACTTAGTGTCTTATTTCTTGCATGCAAAACTTCTACAGTGGTGCGTCATCATCTCATACGGAGAAAATAGAGAATAGAGACATTTTCAAAATACATATTAAAAACAGTTGAACATCCAGTTTACAGATTTGCTATGGTTCTGAGACATGTTTGTTTCAAATATGTTCTATTGACAGGTCTTCTAAAAACACATACAAATGACATCTTTTGAAATCACTGTGCTTTTTTTTTGTTGTTTTTTCTCAGTAAACAAAAAAGAAGTACAAGGTTACTGCTCTATAATCTGGTATTAAATCAAACTAGTGCATCAACCCACACAGCGTAAGAGAGCACCACTGGGAGATGTCTACCACTGATCTCCCTGCCTTGGAAGGCTTAAGATTACATAAACGTGTTCTCTTTCATTTAACCTACTCAAAGCCTGTCTCTTTGAATCAAAACTCATGTTGGCTACTCCAAATTATCAAGACACAACTTATCTACAATAGGCTGCTCCAAAAGATTACTGACAAATTATAAGCAATTTCAACTGCCTGTAAATGTTTCCTGTGGATCATTTTGACTGACCTTGAGATCAACCTTAAGCAATTCGGGTATTTGTCTTTCATATATTTCCCTAGTGGATATGAATATCAGTTGTATAAAAAATGATGGATGGTGGCAATTTCCTATTAATTGCTACAGAAAAAAAAAAAAACAAAACAATCCTAGCACTTCTGATGGGTAGCACTGGCCAGAGAGAAGGGGGAACTGTATTTCAGGTGAATATTTTCTCTGGCAATTTTTGTGTAAACAAGTCCTGAATGATGCCTTTGAATAGTTGTGAAAATGTGTCATTGGCAATTGTCCTAGAATTACAAACAGGGTAAGGGAAAGATGAAGTCACCTATTCAACAGAAGTAACTGCCAGAAACGAGGAAGAAAATATGCTATTTCTTTTTCCTCTTACACTTTATCTACTACAGGGAAGCTCAGTCCGTGATCTAGGACGATCAGGCTTAGTGAGTATTCTGGTTTCTGACTATTTACAGATATACAATCATCTTAAGTATAACTTTTTATCATATTTCAATGCCCACATTTTTACTATCTAATTGCATTTCAAACAGTTATAGAAACTTTAAAAGTGAAAATTTAGGAACAAATGGAAATATGGTATTTCCACTGAACAGCAAATAAGCCCCAGTGGTATTTGATTCCCAACAATGTTATTTGAGTGATCTTTATTGGAAAACTTTATGTAAACAATTGTCACCTGGTATATACACACTTCTCTACACACAAGAAATATTCTTATGTTCTTACTAAAATGAAATTAGATGCTATCATACAGAAAACTAAGAAGTTATTATTCTCATGCTAAATTCTTCAATCTGTGCATTACTTACTAGTTTCTGGTGTGGATTCATTATTTTAGTGATTTATAAGAGCTAATCTTCATAATCAGAATAAGTATTTATAGAGTACTGGTATTTACAGAGTGGGAGTAGGAGTTCTGTGCTAAAGCATAACATTTTTTTTAACACTCTTGTTTAAGCCATAGCTTGAAACTCCAGTTCACGCTATGGGGGTTTATGGCCTGAAGGATGGGAAATGAAGACAGTCTGAAGGAATGTGCTTCATGTTGATAGTCTCAGGGACAGGATTTTAAAGTGTTTTGATGCTCAAAGATGCAGATAGGCACTTAGTAGTATTTAAAAAAAAATTACTGGGCTCCTGCTAGCTGAGATGCTTAAGTGTATTTTTTTTTTAAACTCAGCTGGGCATCTGTCTGCACTGCATCTCTAGCTCTTCACTACTTTCAAGCAAATTCTGATCAGTGAAAACACATTTTCTCCCTTCTAAGTATCTGTTTTACCCTTTCAAATTCAGCTGCATGACTGAGTTTGTATTCTTCCTTTCCATCCATTGCTAGTAATAGAGGTCTTGCAAGCCCAGAAATGCCCTTAGGCCTAGTTTTGGAACAGAGTGAACACTTTTTACAATGCTTCTCAAGAAATAAGAGAATCCCAATCATATTTGTCTGTGTTGTTCAACCAGACAAAACCAGAAAAGTACATAGGAGCATAAGAGCACAAATCTATTCATATGGTGACATGATTACTTAGGAACTATTACTCTGAAACATACTTGAAGAGCAAAAAGTAAGGATGTCTGCTTAAAGCAGCATAATTCTTTTTTCAAAGACACATTTCCTCTCTGTTAATTACTTTGAGAGAGACCTTTTAGAGCTGTTTGTGCTGATAGGTTTTAGGGTGCCACATTTCCACACAGGCACTGAAACAGTGCTGGAAATGCTTTCCCCATTTACAATAAAGTCAACACTGAACTTATATTGTCAGGGTTTGGTTTGGTTTTTGTTTGTTTGTTTGTTTTTGAGGGTTTGTTTGTTTGTTTGTCTGTTTGTTTTAAGTTTTCTCACCATCAGTCCTTCAGCTCTTCCATTTTTTCTGAACAGATATTCTCAGGGATTGTTCCCTGCCACGGAGCGTGGATATCTCTGGATTTCAAATGGATCCCAGAATCCTTTTCAGCACAGTTATTTTAGCACACTCTCTTACAGTCCTTTCACAAACTGTAAATCAGTAGCAGGAATGAAAGGTCCAGGTGAGTGAGCAGAAATAAATTCTTCACAAGAGGAAAAGACACAGCTGGAATACTGGGTTGATAGCTGAGGTAGTTTGGTGTGGGAAAAACACTTGGTTGTGAGTAGAGCAACATGGGTCGAGTCTAGATTTTGCTCAGGTCATTTAGTATGTGTGAGGTTGGCCTTGCTTAGCTTACCTTAATTACATTATTTTTTTCTGTGCAATCTAAATAAGGCTTTTAATAGTTTAGTTTCAAGTAATAAAGTGCCATTCATGTGTGTAATTTATTACTAAGTACATTAATATTTATAGACAGAGCTGAAATTCTTTAGCCAACATTAAAGAATTTTCTCAGTCAAGAAAATCATCTTTGGTCCAACTTATTTAGCAAGTGAGGAACTGTCTAATAGAAACCCTTTGCATGGTTGCTGTAGGTCAAGCTAAGCTGATAGAATAATAAAATGAAGTTGAGTTTTACTGCATTCCCATCTCTTTTATAAACCTTTTGGCTCTGATGTCTGGCATAACGTTTCAAAACAAATCCAAGTCAGAATGTAATTCTTGGAATCAGAAAATGCAATGTAACTTAGAATTATCTTAACACGCTGATTTTAAAATTCAGTGGGGCAAATTCATTTCTGTTCTCTCTCTGCTGTGGCTAGGATCAATTTAGATGAATATTACTCATTTGCTTTGTAAAGAGTGCAGCTGTGATTTTTCTGTATAACTAAGAATATGACGGTATGGAAATTTTCTTGCACTCTCTCTATGGGTTGTAGGGAGTAGAATGGCTCCTATACATATATCATTCCTTCTGCTGCAGCAGGTCAGCATTGACTAAGCAAAGACACAGCATGAAAGGACATCTGTTTCTATGCCTTTAATGTACTGGACAGTGTAGTGGAGCATGTGGAGGGTTTATCAGTTCAAGGAGTACAAGTGAGCATTAAGTGCACACATAAAAGATTTCTGTACATTAATTAAATATCTACAATTAAGTTTGGAGAAAAACATCAACTCTTCATAAAATCTGAGAAACATTAGAGAAAGACAGCATGTGTCTGTGAATTAAAATGCCATTAAAATGATTATGACTTCAAAAACATTAAAAAAAACCATTATATATGATTCTGAAAGACAGTGAAGTTTATTATGTAGAAAACTAGAACGAACGAAGTTCCAGTGTTATCCAAGTAACATCTCATATTTCCCATTCAGTTGCATTCAGTGTATATAGTCACTGCAATGTTTCCAGATTCAGTTTGGGTCATTGTTGTGGCTATGAGTTTAACAATGCTTATCATAAAAGATGTACTCTAAATTCCTGAACCATAAATGATGCACAATGAAAAGAGTTTAAAAGCCATAATCAAACAATCTAACTAGCTCTTAGTTAATATGGATGAACAGATCATTGCTGATTGGCATAGACAGGTCTCTTTCCTTGCCTGAGAACTCATGATTTCCAAATAACTGCTGGAAGTATGTCTAACTGTAGGGAATGACAGCAACTTTGAAATAGCAAACATGAAGCTCTCGAAACCACCAGACTTCTTAAGTTTCCTTTATGTATGTATGTTTTAGTAGTCTGTGTCTTTTTCTAAACATCTGGAATAAAGAAAGATGACTCCACCCTACAGACAGACCATGCTGCTACGGAATAGAGAAGGCAAGAGGGAAAATAAACCACATGGCCAAGTAAAATAAACCAGAGCTGGTTGAGCATTGAAAAAAAAAACTCCCCAACATGTTATTCCAAATGTTGCAAAATTCATATCTGATTTCAAATAAACACACATTATTTATCCAATTTATAAGCCAGCTGAAAGACTATCAGCTTGCATCCTCCCTGAAGGGATCTTCACATTTACACTGTTAAGTCCATTATACCTAAAACACACTTTCTCCATGCTATAACCCTGTACTAGAACATGAGACCTCCTTCTATCCCATTGTCCTCTTGTCCTTATTCTTTTACCTTTAGAAATCACCTGACTAAGCCCAACCCTCAGCAGCTTAGCGCAAGAAAACTGAGGTCTAGAATTCGTATCTCTTTGCTCATTCAAATTGTCCAGCAAATCAGTTGGGATGCATTCAAGCCATGGCATTCAGGAAGGCCAGATTAACATCCTTCATTTGCTGGAGGATGAAGGGCAGTATTCCCTCCAAGCAGCCTCTTGGCACAAAGGTGAGCTATTCCCATAGAGAATATA
The DNA here is from genome assembly GCA_013400055.1 of Nycticryphes semicollaris. Classification (NCBI taxonomy): domain Eukaryota; kingdom Metazoa; phylum Chordata; class Aves; order Charadriiformes; family Rostratulidae; genus Nycticryphes; species Nycticryphes semicollaris. Next base: position 272,278 of record VXBJ01000269.1, read on the forward strand.
GCCAGTGGGAATACAGGTAAATTGTGAATGATGGGATAGGTGTCTGCAGGGAACAACTATGTCATGTGGGATACTTGTGAATGAAGTAATAGTGTGGTAGGGTACTTGGGATTTATGCACATATAATAAGCATCCCATCAAGTATGGGTGTGTGATAAATTATTTAGTATTCAAAGAGGTACTCCAACAAGAGAGCTATGTGGAAATATGCAGAAATGTACCTGTAAAGTCTTACAATAAAGAATGAGATCTTTTAATTAAAAAAAAATAAAAATCTGTAGGATTCCCAAACTCAGATGCAATTCTTTCTCTAGGAGATTCATAGGAAGGAGAATGAAAGACATGATGAGCAATGGGATGAAGGAAACAGTAGCTGTGTTTGCATGTTGCTCAGAAAATTAAGATAGAGTGCTATGAAGAGGGCAGAGTTGGAAAACACCAGGTTTGTGCTCACATGCAGATCTGCAAAGGAGAATATGGAAGGGGAGCTGACAATAGGAGAGCCTAGACTGTGGGGATTTTTATGTGCAGTGCACTGAGCAGAGAAAGAGTCAGAAGGTGGAGGTAGCTGGTGAAATTCTGAAAGACAGACTCATTTTATTCTTCACAAGAATAAATCTGAAGGGAAATATCAAGAAGCAGGATGGAAAATGTATGATCAGGTATGCTATTAACAGAAAAGGACTGTAGGAAATATAAAGAGAAAAAAAGATTCAACAGAAAGGTCATGTACAGTAGCAAGCTTTATATAAATATTTCTTAGAAGACGCTTGATCTCAGTATGTTAAGCTAAATAAGAAATTTGAAGGAAAAAAAAAGAAGAAAAAAAAGAAAGAAACAGAAATGTGAGGAGCAAGACCAGTGGGATTAGAGGACAGGGGTCATCTTCTGCACTGCGCCCAGGGCAGTGCAGTGCCCAAGGCTGGCCCCAGGTACGAAGTAACATTTGCATTAGATGCTGAGTTGTGAGCAAACCCATCCATTCTAATCATTATTTTAGCCTTTGGCTCTTGTATTCAAGAACTGTCATGTCTTTTGCAACGTGTTTACAGCTTCTGACACATTCTGTCATTGTTGTAGGGCTTACAGTAATAGGGGTAATTCCGATCCAGGCCTTTGTTGCTAACTATAATGAAAGCCAATACTTGGGCATCTTATCCAATCATCTTAATAATGGCCTGTACTGGGTAGTGATTTATAATGACTTTGTGTAACACGGGTTTGGTCCATGGCACTATTATGTTTTTTTAATTATTATTATTTGAGTGAGCTGTACTGGTTCAGACACCAAGAAAACCTTTGATTTCTCTACCGTTCACTTAGGGCACCATGCTGTATTCCATTTTCCTTGACTTCCCAACATTATTTATCATTTCAATAAATGTCAGTGATCTAGAAGCCATTGATCAGAACTTTCAGGTAAATTGATTGAGAGGGAGAAAAAAACCATAAAGCAAAACAATCCATAGACTTCCTATAAATAAACACATCAAATGCTTCAATTTTAAATGAGGTTCTATGTTACTTCTTTTCATTTTAATAAGGTTTTACATTTTGGAATGACAAAGTCATTTGTCAAGTTATCAAATAATATTTAAGAAAGGCCTAATGCTAGTTATTTTAGCTAGGATCATTTTTCCATGGGTATCTCTGTCTTGCTTTCTCAAATTCTTGCTGTCTTTCTCAGACTGAGTGCATATAGGTTACAATAATGGACACAAAAATACTATATGTTTTTCCTGTTGCTATAATATATCCTGACAAAGGAGATGCCCAGGCATCTGTTCTAGGAAGTGTCTTCCTGTAATGTTCATACACCTGCCTGTAACGTCACAGGTCAACTGATGCTTTAGAATTACAAGCTGAACTGCAGCACTTAAACTTTATTTGAAAAGCACCGAAATTGTTTTAAATGAATACATAAAAGTAGGGGGAGGCCAACTAATCAGTATATTGTTATTTTGACACATTTGGTTGCCTTTTAGAAAATGCATTCATAATTTTCTGTTTGACGTGATCTCAACATCCAGTAAAAAGCTGAGAATTTTTCATCGTACTGACAGGACTCCATTAATAAAACAACAATCTTTTGTGTGTAGTAATCTTTAATCTTATTTTGTCACACACTTCTCAGTAGCATTTCCACTCGTTTTACAGTATAATTTATGGCACTGAAACAACTCTCTGCCCTGAAAAAGGTCAGTCTGTCAAGGTTTACTTGTCTTTGAAGAAAAGTAATAGAGCATTATTTATGAAGCAAAGAATACGCTTCAATACTTTAATCAATCAGAAAGATACTTGCGTTATTGTATCTTTTGCCAAAAAATACCATGAGCAAAGGATACATCAACCTTGCATTCTCTTTTATGTCACAAAAAGCCTTTTACCTTTTATGTCTCCTTCTCCTTTTGTGTTTACTGCACTATGAAAATAACAAGGCTGATGATGTCTGATATCTGGGAACAATTTGTAAATTATGAGAATAGGGATTGATCTTATCTGAAGAAGAGATAGTCTCCGGACAGATTAACTAGAGGTATGCACTGTGCTCATCACAGTAATTTCATCTGATAAAATGTTGGGGTTCTGGGTCATGTGATGGAAACTGACATCTCTAGAGAAAAAACTGTAAAGGTTTAACGGACCTTTAGGGTACCTCAAAGACGATAGGCTTAAGGCATAACCACATTTGGTACCCATATGTTTTTAGACATCAACATGAGCACGAACTAGAAGATGCAATGTGGGGAAACAAATTGGTACTTCATTAGAAAAAACAGTCACACTTTAAATTAAGTCTCTCAAATAAGAATTTAATCTAGGTTTAGTAAGACAGCTTTATGTGAATGAAATGCCAATACATTATTTAAACTGCGCTGTTGATGTTTAACAAGTGTGTAATAAGATACATGTTATGTATTAGTTGTAGATACTAACAAGTATTGTTTGCTAATTAGTCCCTATCTGGCATGAAACATCTATTACAACTGGGATGACTTCCTCCTTGCTTAAATATCTACCCAATGAAATCTGTTTCCTTCCCAGGAACAGCTAAGTCACTTGTCAACTACCTCCATAAGGTACTTGATTATTAGCTGAAGTCCTCTGCATTTTACTCTTGCTATACCATCTGCTTTACTCACAGAGTTCCTGTTCCGAAGAGATGGACATTATCTCTCTGCTAAATCTCTGTTGCAGCCCAGACAAGGCTGACAGAAACCTGAACTCTGCCTGAATTCTCATGATAATTCAAAGCAAATTAGATGTCTGTACTACACATAAGTTCAGCCAGTGATCACGGAGCCCTCTTTTGTATGTGTGAGTGCCTGAGCACTCGTAAGGGAAGCAAATGTCCTAAACCTTAAGACCAGATCCAAAGTAGATGCAAAATATCTGCAACACCATCAACAAGATTTGTCAGTACTTCCATATCTTACGAAGATGATTAGAAGATAAAAGCCCATGCAGATAGGTGGACTAATATCACTACCGATAGGCTTTCTGTCAGATCGATACACAGAAAGGAAACACTGGCAAAATGTGCAGACAATGTTAATATCTCCTATTGATTTTTTATCCTCTTGGTGGATATGTAGACTCTCAAGGTGAGCAGATGGTTCTTTCACTGCCATCTTGGTTAAGTCTAACAAACAAAATTTTGGGTGGCATGCTACCGAAACATATACTGACATTTAAGTGTGGTGGTCTAGTTGTTAAAAAAAGATTTGCCTATTTCACTCCTGATAAAATAGCTTTAAGATTTAACATATATAATGAAGGCATATTCTGTCTTTGTAGGACATCTGACTGAGACCTATTTGCAGCAAGCAAGTTTATTGTCCCGCAAACATGAATGTACACCACAAACTTTGCTTTCTGATGCTGATGGTATTTTAAATTAGCAAATCTTGGGTACCATAAGAAAGAGGGAAACGGGAATACTGATTGCCAAATAAACACGGGGCTGGATGGAGGGCATTAAATTAAATAGTGGCATAAATGCTTGCTTGATTGTGACCAGGTAGTAGTTGTGAAACATGAAATAACAATTGTATTAAGTGCATATTAAGTGCCCCAAATAGTCGTGTACTTGAACTGAATCCTGTATGGCTTCTAAAGTCAGAGCCAATATGAATGATGATGAATTTTAGTAGCCAAATAAAAATGAGCCAATAGGGTGTTAAAAGTGTGACCTACCTGAGCACTCTCAAGTACAAATAGACCACAACAACAGGGACAGGATCTCATGGTGGAGGTTGATATGAACAGTTACGTGAATAATTTTAAAACATCAGTTGTGACTGAAAGGGACCTTGCAGATAGAGGTGAGCATGTGCTAAATTGGTTCAGGATAATGAGGGCCAAATAGTTCCATGCTTTACAAGAGCAATCTCTAAAGCATGGGGCCAATGTCTGGTGTTGCACTTTAAGTGCCAGTGGCATGGAGCTGAAATGTCATAAGCAGCTCATGGTCCAGTGGTTTGCTTTCTTTTGTCACAGTTTGGTACAATTCCCCTGTAAACCACAATCCCCTGCAATGAATGAATCACTTCCAGAAACTCAAGTGGGCCTTGGAACAAATCCCTGGAATATGGCACCTGTTTTCCACACTAAAATTAAAATAAAATAAAATAAAATAGACAAAATCAATTATAAAGTTAAAAAATCTATTACAGAACAATTTTGTAAAAACTGTCTTAGGTATGTGTTTGTATTTTAACATATCTTCCAACATTCCATTTAGATCTTGCAGAGCATGTCTGTGTGAAGTATTACCAGACTTTAATTTTCATTTGCTATTTCCATTTATTTCCAATTCCAGACTCCTTTTGCATTTTAAGATCTGGTCTGTAGATGTAGTTCAGATCAGGACTGTGTGTTAAACCATTTTCATTACAACTTTTATCCTTCCTGTCCACCTCTTTTCTATTATGTACCAGGCAGAAATTTTCTAAGTAAAACCAGACATTTCAAGAAGGGAAATTATTGCCCTCTGCAAAGGTGTGTTAGATTTTTTTCTTCAATTGTGCTTTCTGTTTAAGAAAAATATACCAGGAGAATATGAAAAGGAAATAAAAGTGTGAACGATACAAGCAAGGACTGCATTCTGTGTGATAAAGATAGTAACAAGAAAGGGTCTGTTGGTTTATACTGTTTCACATTCTTGATACAATCATTGTCTCAAGAACAGATTCATATTCTGCATCATTTTCTGTTACCTTTATAGTCTTTCTTACGAGAATGAGGAATGAAAATTTTAATGCCTCATATATTCTGTGAATTACTGTAGGCGAGTATGCTGTACTACTTTGATCTTTCCTATATTCTGTGGTTTGATTGGGTCGTGATGTGAATGGAAAGCAGCACAAAACAAATCACTTTCTGAGAGAACAATTGCAATGCGAATAGGTACAGAAAGAAAAAGGTACCAGTTCAGCCCATTCCATTATGCAGTAGATTGAGTAGAAACAGAGTTGAAATATCTGCTTTTAGAGGTACTAAAGATTATCTCAATTTTTGGGTTAACCAACCTCTCAATTCCTAGCAAAATTTTTGACTGGATGTTCATAATCTGAATATAACTGTCTAGACTTACACCCAGCATTGCTTTATTAAAGTTCAGCAGTGCTATAGTGCAGAAGGAATGAGGAGATGAAGAGAGACATAAAGGAAATTAAAATATTAAAAAGAAAATAAAGCGATTGAAGAATTAAACATGTCTTAACTGCCTTAAGAATTCTGCACCATGTGTGTAGTCACAGCTGGAAAATAACCAAGTAGGAGGAAAGGCAGGGGGAGAGACTGAGGCAAAGGGTGAAGACTGGGTTACCCCTGGGCAGAACTAGCCCTATACATTTCCTCTTTCCCATGGCACAGAGGGTTTTCCCTCACCGAGGTGTGACGTTGACCCTGCCTGCCCCATGCCCTGTTCTCCCTCCGCCACTGGAGCACTGCAGTCGGAAATCACAAAGGCAGCTTGTGCCTGCAGTGGGTAACAGCATCTCCAGCAAACACCAGGGACACCAGTCTTCTTCTTTCTTCTTTTCACTGAACCCTGTCTCCAATTAGCCCTGGGTTTTGTGCACTATGTTTAAGAAACTATATGGACAGTTTTTAACACTGGCAAAGACCTACCGTGAAAGGTATTATTCCAGGTTTTTTTGGAGCAAAAAGCAAAAGGAAAGAGGAGGTAGGAGACAAAAAAATGATGAACCACTTGCTGCGACTGACCATACCCATGATTAGAGCCAGCCACTTTTGAACAGGGCAAAAATATAGATTGGGTTGTATTACAGATGTGAAGCAAGCTTTTCCCTGGGTCTGAAACCAGCAGATGGTTGTGCCAGGTGTTTAGATGTGGCACTTACACCATTTGTACAGCCATCCTCTGCCACATCCCTGTGTTCATATTCCATATCTCTGTATACTCGTTTCCCTATTCAGGGGGATTTGCACAAGTATATTTTAAAGACAAAAAAATATTGCATCTATACTATAATATCTAAATCTACTACATGCAAAAGTTAAAGCTCTGGAAAGATTTTAAAGAGTTCTTTAAATGTTCACTTCACTACTTAGATTTTAACATGTAACAATAGATCAAAACTGTTATGTAATTCAGAGTATAACTCTGATAGACTTCAGATACAATTACTTTACATGGTTATCTTGTAAGTATTCTCACTGACTGTGTTTGCTAATCTGTGTGAAAACAGTACAATAAAATCTACCTCTCCATGAGCAAAGACAAAGCTACCACACCTCCTGGGAAACCAGTGTTACATTTGACTCCTCTCCTCTCTTTTCATCCATGCACATGTACTTTAATAGTGAAGAGAATGAGTGCTGTATCAGACACAAAAGAGATTATTTTTTCAGGACGCTGAATGCATATAACAAACACTAGTGGTTCTCTATTTTCAGAGTGAAAAGCAAATGTCTGTATTAAAGTGATGGATTGCAGACAGCATAATATGCTACAACAAAGCCATGGTTGTTTGTATAACATTTCTAATACCTTTACTTTCTTTACCATGACTCTTGTTAAAACCTTGGAATACAGCAAGCTTCTCCATTCTTTCTTGCCCATGACATAGTTTGCTTTATTTCAGGCTTTATAACCACCTGTGTATATTACTAGTCACAAAGAAAAATCTTTTCTTAGCTACTCTTGGCTCAGGCACCACAGTCAAGCAGTGTACTACATCACATACCCACAACTGTGTGCAGGTCACTATGTCCAAATAACACAAGTAGGGGCTTTTAATCTAGACATAGGACTGCTTCCACGGTGAATATGGTCTTTGCATCAGCTCTTTCAATGCAAACCAAATGATATCTGCCTGGCACTGTCTTATCTACATACCTTGAAATGTCCACATTTCTTACAGTTTCCTTTCAGACATTCCTCTCTTGTTCCTTCATCCCATCTTTGACATTTTGCTTTCTCATGTCTTATTCTGCAGAATGTTTCCTAATTGCCATTAAAGTAGCTTTTTCAATTTGCGTTTGAAAAAGCCTACAGAAGTTTATCTGAGAAAAGATAAACTTGGCAAACCTTTGGCTAAAATGATTTTTGGCATGATTAAAAACAGGCACATTTTCACTTCTCCATTTTGTTATGTCTCTATGAGCCCAGAGACATTTCAGCTTTTTGTCCCACTTTTCCCATCTTGTTTCAGTGTTCCCATTTCAATTTCTGACTTCAATGTTTTATTCTGAGGATTTGTTGTTTGTTCCCTCCCGTCCCCCCGCTCCTTTGTTTCATTCCAGCGCTGTACCTTTAGTTTCCAATTTTGTTTTGACTTAGTGCCGGGATATTTCCACAACTTTCTCATACTGCCCTATTTTTATTTACTTTTATTCAGATGAGCATGCATCATTTAAAATTGCTTCAGTGTAGCCACTTAAAGTCATACTTGAAGTCAGTCGGTCCTCATGAGGAAGAGCTTATTAATTAGTTTGTCTGAAGATGTGCCTGGTTACAGCCCCGAATCAGAGCAAAGAGCATGCTTGGTGAAAGCAATATAGGAAGTGAAAGCACTTAAGAGAGATTCTCTCAGCATAGTAGGCAGATATTGTTTTTTCTCTGACCCCCACTGCAGTGCTGGACTGATGTTTAGTACCGTTCTCAAGACAGAAATTAAGCATTTCATTCACTTTCCCACTCCAAAACTTGCCCTTTTCCTAACGAAAAATGTGCATTAAAGCAGTAAGGTGGCAGTATAGAAGTACCACCCAAAGGCATTTTTTTCATCCCGATGCCAGTTCCAGCAGCAACGTCCATACCTTGCTTTTCCAGCCACAGTCTGGGTTACAACAGTGATTCTGAGAATCAGCAGCATGGGGCTGGGCAGCATTAGCCTTGTTTTGTGGATTCACCCATAGGATAGCTCTGGTGGAAACTGGTTAGGTACAAATACCCAGGAGGGAAGTTTTCAGGGCAAAATCTGTGAAAGGAAGGTACAGCAGACACAGGAAATTAAGAGGGAAGGCATGTGTAGTGCAGCTGGCTGGGTGCAGCAGGTAATTTCAAAGAGGGAGAAAAATAAAAAAAAAAAAGAAAGGTTAAGCAACCCTCAGCCAACAGAAATTTGCCTCCCTCAACCATCTGCTTTGGTTTGAGGACAGCAAGTAAGCTACGGTCTGGGCTATGCAGCCTCTGAACTGTAATTGGGTATGCTCCGTTGCTGTGGTCTGAAGTGGTTGTGAAAGACAAATTCTTGCACCCTCTTCACTCCCACCCCTGTACTTTGGTGAAATTATAAGACAAAATGGCTACCTGTCAGCTTCCCACTTCTGAACTCAAAATAAACCCAAAGAAATTTAATTCCTAATTTTCTGCTAGAAGTGTTTTACCTACATTTTAATGCAGATAATTCAAGGTATTTGAATTAATCATTTCAGTATATGAAAAGCAGTTAGCAGGGGACATTCGGGTTTCATCACAGAATTGGAAATTCTGATTCTTCATCTTTTTCATATTATAGCAAGATCACCTTTGTAAGGTGAATTTTTCATTTTCATTCTTTGTAGTATATTTTTCCAAGCTTTCTGGAATCGTTCATATATCAAACATAATACAGTTACTTCATGTCACATTTTAAAATCAGCAGTTTAAGAACTTAATTTGCAAGCACTTTTGCACTTTACAATTTACTCAAAGAAGTAGTATACTTAAAATCAACAATGCTAACCTTGTAAGTGTTAAAGATGAATCACAATATCAGGCCTGACAATTCTATCTTAAAGATGTATACCATTCATGTTGGAACTGTATAAGATTGTTTGAATTAGCCTACAAGATCCTCAGGGCAGGAGACATGTCTTTGTCTACATCTGAAGAGTGTGAACAGACAATTGGCTCCTGATAAATAATACAATACAATTACCTAACTATAGGACACAGAAATTTACAAGGAAATGAAATTCCAGGTTGCCTGTAGAGAAATGTTCAGAAAACACATTTCAAGAAATGAAAGGTGGAGGACAGGAGAAACAATTGTTTTACTTAACAACAATCCTGAGGTTGGAGGTTCAAGGATGGGCATTGTCAAATTAATTCTATTTTAGTTAGCATGGCATTAAAATGAACTGTGAAGGTTTCTAGGGATTAATAGCAAAGAAATAGAAATCTCCCTCTTTTTTACATAAAAAGAGATAAAAACTTTTCAGGTTTGTACCATTCCCTTTTGCTAGAGATAAGAATTCTGCTTTACTGTCTGTCTGTAATCAAGATGATGTGACCTTTAGTGGATTAATATCTCCCCCTTTTCCTAACTAATCTTCTCTAATAGCAAAGGAAGATATTTTGGGGTATAAAAAAACACTCTTGGGGATTGGAACTGGTCATAAGAAAAAGCGAAATCATTATGGCAGGATATAGAGAGGTGTTAAAATCTTACACAGAAATTCATAATCATGGCATACAGAAGGATTTTTTTTCCCAGTGATATGGTTTTCACTTTATTATTTCTTTGCTAAACAAACTGCAATACACTGCAGTAAAATTTACACAGAAACCTGCCAAAAAATCCATACACCAAAGCCAGCTCATACATATATAAACAATAACTCTCCAAATCAGCTGCCTGTCCCTCATGTCCCAGGAATGGATTAATTCTGAAAGAAAATAGCAGATTTTAGGTGCTAGTCTTTCTCAGCAGTTCCACTGAGGACAACAACCAAATTCCTGTTGGAAATTAAAAGATGCACTCCTGGTTAAACCACAGAACAGCATATTTATCCCAGAATTGCTGTTTTCTCACTCAGCTCCACTTAACGTTTTGACTTTATAGAGCTGTGTTTAAAACTTGTCACTATTTTTATATTTTTAAGCATATTCTCTAGAAACCTTCTTCTCAGGGAGTTCTACTTTTCTACCATAAAGAGTCTGGAATTAAATTAGATTTCTGTGTTATTTTGTTTTGCCCATTTTTTTCTATTTATAAAGATTTGCTATTTTTCCTGTCTCAGAATTCTCAGAGACATTAAGATTTTGGCTTGGATGGATTTCATCCATCTGACTATCATTTGTGTTTCTCTTCAGGCATTAAAATCAACAGAGTTTCTTCTGATAAGGTTAGAATTTTACAGCTTTTATACATCTGCTATGCTACCCACTTTCAAAGAGGGAGAGAGGCCAAAGAGTGGCCTACAGAACTGGGGCAAAAGGAAGATACGCAATCCCAGTCATCATCTAAGAAGGGGAAATGGCTATCGTAATTAGTGCTTTAAATAAAATTTGCTAAGAAATATTCCAGCTATCAGCAGAGATATTCCACACAACTAGCTGGTGTGAAATAAATGCAAGATGACAGGCTAACGCATACTAAACGTCAACATCCGTGACTTCTCAGTCAGTTTTGACCAGTGCAGAAATTTACCCTCAGAGCGCTGGAGAACCTGCCTTTTCTTAGAGACAAGGAGAAAATGGATTTCTGCAAGGAAGTGGGTGAGTCAACTCAGCATTTTCATAGATTTATTCATAGATTCACAGCACAGGAGGCCAGAAGGGACTATTATATAGTCTAGTCTGACCTCCTGTAAACCATAGGTCATTAAGTTTCATTCAGCTTCCCCTGTAACAGGCCCAACAGTTTTGTGTTTTGCTAGAACACCTTTCCTGCTCAAGTAAGAAGTATTTATTTGAAGATGTGCAGAGGCAGAAAAGCCAACATTCCTTTTAAGGTTTGGTTCTAATGATTTATGACATTCCTTAAGAAGTATTTGTGCTTTATTTTTAATTGGAATTTTGCTTGTCTTACGCTTTGAGCTGTTTTGTTCTTGTTGTGCCTTTCCCCGTTAGATTAAATTACCTATTAATATTTACTATTTTCTCTCCAGCACTAGGGTTTGCCAACAAGATCTTTGAACTCTGTCTTTATTAAAGTGAATAAGACAGACTCTTTAAATGTCTCACTGTGAGGTGTCTTCTCAGGACCTGTAATATTTTTGTATTCCAATTTTCCCTCTCTAATTTCTCTCATTTTCTGAAGTGTGGAATTAAGGATTAGTTTCCTATTAACCTCACCAGAACTGTACATCAGGCTGTCACCTGACTACTGTTAATTACTTTTCCCATTATTTATAACTGAATCATAAGCAGCCCTTTCTTCCATCATACCACCACAAACTCATATGCAAGCACATATCCACTATATTTTCACAGCTTTATAAAATATATATCCATGCTCTGATTCTCCCTCCAGTCTTCATCTTCTTTGTCTCTGAATGCATGACTTTGTATTTAGGTTTTAATAAAACCAGATTTTTTCCAAAAAGATCAGTCTCATCCAGTATCTCCGTAAGCCCAAATTCCATCTACACAACAGGTTCTAAGAGCAAAAGCAAAATGATGGTTGCTATAAATAAAGCTACAGAGGGTCATGTCAACTGCTGCATATAATAAATATTATCAATATAGTGACAAAATAAAATATATGAAGAACTCATAAATAATAACCTTACAGAAACACAGAGCTGTATTGGGCTTGTGTGGCAAGATTTTGGTAGAGAGTGTCAAGTAGTGTCCCTCAAAGGTCTGTGCTGGGACTGGTACTGTTTTTTTATTACATTTTTATCAACAATATAGACAGAGGGATTGAGTCCACCATCAGCAAGATTGCAGATGACACCAAGCTGTGTGGTGCTGTCAATACACCAGAGGGCTGGGATGTCATCCAGAGGGACCTGAACAGGCTGGAGAGGTGGGCCCAGGTGAACCTGGGCAGATCTCTATATTTGGATTTTGGTAGTGACAGGCTACAGCTTGTCCGTGTATTCTGTGAGAAGCTGACAAAAGCTTCCTCCATGTCTGATAGAACCAATGCCAGTCAGCTCCAAGATGGACCTGTCGCTGGCCAAGGCTGAGCCAATCAGTGATGGTGGTAGCACCTCCGGGATAACATATTTAAGAAAGGGAGGAAAAAACTGCTGTGAAACAGCAGTTGGAGAGAGGATTGAAAATATATGAGAGAAACAACTCTCAGACACCAAGGTCAGTGAAGAAGGAAGGGGAGGAGGTGCTTCAGGCACCAGAGCAGAGACTGCCCTGCACCCCATGGCGGAGAATGTAGCGAAGGCCATGGTGAGTCAGACTGTTCCCCTGCAGTCCATGGAGGACGCCATCAGGAGCAGGTGGATGTGCTTGAAGGAGGCTGTAACCCTGTGAAAAGCCTGAGCTGGAGTAGGCTCCTGGCAGGACCTGTGGCCCCATAGAGAGAGGAGATCATGCTGGAGCAAGTTTATTGATAGTACTTGTGACCCCAGGGAGGACACCCACACTGAAGCAGTCTGTTCCAGTCATGGAAAGGACCCATGCTAGAGCAGTCCATGAACAACTGCAGCCCATGGGAAGGAGTTACGTTGGAGAAGTTTGTGCAGGACTATCTTTTTATAGAATCATAGAATCATAAAATCATAGAATCATAGAATCATGGAATCATAGAATGGTCCAGGCTGGAAGGGACATCTAGGGTCACCTAGTCTGACCTCCCCACAGCCAGCAGGGAGACCACCAACTAGACCAGGTTGCACAGGGCCTTGGTGAGCCTATCCTTGAATATCTCCAGGGAAGGGGCCTCAACTACCTCCCTGGGCAACCTGTTCCAGTGTCCATCACCCTCATAGGAAAGAACTTATTCCTAATATCCAGTCTAAATCCACTCTTCTCCAGCCTGAAGCCATTGCCCCTCATCCTGTCACTGCAGGCCTTTGTAAACAGACTCTCCCCAGCCTTCCTGTAGGCCCCCTTCAGGTACTGGAAGGCTGCTAT